>SJYX01015819.1:195372-205448 GCA_006410675.1 Oreotragus oreotragus | reverse complement strand
TGGCATCACGGACTCGATGGACGTGAGTCTGAGTGAACTCCGGAAGATGGTGATGGATAGGGAGGCCTAGCGTGCTGCGATTCATGGGGTCGCAAAGAGTCGGACACGACTGAGCAACTGAACTGAACTGACTGAAGGCACAAAGTTATCTACATGTAGTAAAGAGCGTATTTGAGGTGTCTGATTGGTGCCGGCAGGCGTCGTGTGGATCTCTGATTGGTGCGTTTGATTGGCGCGCGTCTGGGCTGGAGATTTTTGGCGGGTTTTTGCGGGGCTTTCCAGCGGGGGCACTTTCCAGCCGGTATTTTCCAGGTCCCGCCCGGGTGCCCTTTCATTAAGCTGTTACATTAAGCTATTAATTCATCTGGAATTTACTATTACAATGTATAGAAAGGATTTAACTGTATTCAATCCAGGTAGATTGCGAATTATACTGGCACCATTTAGTAAATAAACTATGCAATATGTTAAGTTGAAATGTCACCTTTATTATACATCACATTCTCACATATACTTGGATCTATTTGGGGCTTTTCTGTTATGAACCAATGGTGCATTTGTGTCTTTTGGTGTCAAAATCAGAGTTATATTCATTGCAGTGCCCTTAGTTTGAAGTTTTAGTATATCCCATGGCAGGTTCCTTCTCAAAGTAATAGTGAGATTACTTTCCTTTTTTTTTCTTGGCAATTATTGAATGTTTATTCTTCCATCTAAAATTTTAAATTGTTTTCTCTCTCCCAGGGAATTATATTTTTTCATTCTATTAATTTAGGAAGCATTTTTCTTTCCTTGCCTTTCTTTAAGAAGTTTTTTTTNCATGGCAGGTTCCTTCTCAAAGTAATAGTGAGATTACTTTCCTTTTTTTTTCTTGGCAATTATTGAATGTTTATTCTTCCATCTAAAATTTTAAATTGTTTTCTCTCTCCCAGGGAATTATATTTTTTCATTCTATTAATTTAGGAAGCATTTTTCTTTCCTTGCCTTTCTTTAAGAAGTTTTTTTTCCTGTCATAGACATAGAGTTGAAATTGCAAAATTTGCTCTGTACATGTAACATGCTGACTCTTTTTATATGTCATTCCATTTCATTCTCACCATAATCTCTGTGAAAGAATTATTAATATCCTCATTTAGAGTAAGAAAAAGAAGGACCGAGAAAGGCAGTAATGTGCCCAGGATCATTAGTGAAGGGTGAGCATGGGTCCCACCCCTGATCTTCTATGTATCATGCTCCCAAGGGGACCTGGGCATCTAAGAGTTCATTTCCAGTGGTTCTCAGGCCCCCATTTTCTTATTAGAGTGTTTGGATTAAATAAGAAATAGCCAAAAATCTGCTTTGTGTAGACTAAGATTTGCTCTTAGGACATTGATTTCATCTCATAGCTTGGACCAACTGTCTGCTGGGATCTAGGCATTTTTTCATTCTTTCTGCCACTTACCTAGCAGTCATGTACAGAGCTGCCTAGTACATGCGACTGCCAATCTTCACATGTCACTGTTGTGGGCACCGTCATGTGTCCTCACATGTCACTGTTATCAGCACTGTCCAAGACCAAAGAATGAGGCTTTGCCCCAGTGAACTTTCACTATATTTGAGGAGTTGTAAATAGAGAGCTAAAGAGTCAAGCACAGACTAGAACAGCCAGCACAGGACTAGCCTCTGTGGTTCCTGTTGAGTCCTCAGGTCCAGCGCCTGGCACGTATAACATTTTGGAGGATGAAAGGATGAACCAAATCTACAACACAGGAGGCTAAGGAACAAAGGGAATAAAGGGGGTCTATTTTCTGTCAATGTAAAACAGTTCTCTCCATTGGAAGAAGAAACCCAGTTAGGAACACAGCCAGCTGAGATCAGCTCTGTAGAAATCATCTTTGGAATAATGGAGTGGCCTTCTATACCAATGTTCTTATGAAGATGAAAGAAAGTGACGGTCTCTGGGCAGAAACAAAGGCAGCGCACTCTCCTTACCTTGTCCAGATTCCTGCCTGAGAAGGACACTGCTGTGTGCTGGGGTCCCAGGATAGGAACTGGGGACATGTGGGCTGGTTCCTGCTCTCCTCCGGCAAGTTTGGGTTTCCTCTTCAACATACTGGATGGTTCTGCTCTGGGGTCAGAACCAATGTTTGTTCTGGTTTATCACCTGCCCACTTGCCTTATAATGAGTTTATTTTTATAGTGAAATAGTATCTCCTAACTTAGGACTATTTTTTCAAAAGTATGATGAGTTTAAAGCTTACATCAAATTTAACAATCATTTCATTCATAGTTTCCCAAAATAATCCATTGCAGATTATACACTTTAAGATCTTAGTTGATTTTCCACAAACAAATGGAGGATGTTCTATGGTCAATAAGTTTGGAAATGTCAAATTGGAGAAAATTGAAGAGGCCAGGCCTCTTAACACCATTATGTGCATTTGAATTGCACAGAGGGAGCTACGGTCAAAATTACTTATTTGATCTGGGAAATTTTTCCTGTCAGTTTCACTATCTTCTTGGGATACGGTGTTCCAAAGGAAACTGGTCCAGTCCAGTCCTCTTCACAGTTACAAGATCTGAGCCTAAGAGCAGAGAATAATTTGCTCAAGAATTTCTGTCCATGGGTGGCCAATTCTGGACTCCTGACCCTCAATTCGGGACTCTCTCAGTGAAATCAACCATCCTATCTGATCCAGAGTGGGCTAAATGTTGGACAGAGTTGACATCTTGGTTTCATGTGAACTACACAGAAAATCAGGATGACTTTTCAAAACAGAGCAATCCAGAGATGTAAGGAGGGATCTGCTAGGTTGGATGGTAGGGGTGGGGGCCATGGGTTCACCTCCTCTTTGTGTCAACTCTCCCACCTCAAGAACTGTTTGTGATGGCACAATAGTTCTGTGATGCAGGCCTAGAACTCAGCTCTCCAGTACATTTTCAAGGCCCAGCTGCCTGAGGCTGGTGAAAGACTCTCCTGAGCAGGCTAATGTCCCATGGCTGAGCCCAAGCCTGGCTTCTTGGAGAATTGATTCTATCTTCTACTTCCTATGTGGTGAGGGTTCCTCCATCTGTTTCTCTGCTTTCTATAAAGGAATCAGTCTTTACTAATATTGAAGAAGAATGGAGGTACAGGTCAGGTAAGGAAAGCCTACTTTCCAGGGAACGGATTGGACAAGGCAGAGATTAGAGGAGGGAGTAGGGCTCTCCTATCCATGGCTCACAGGCTGAGTGTGGCAGGGCGCCTCCACAACAACTCAGGTAGGATGATTCAGTAGCCGTGGATTGGATTCTTGAGAGAGTCTGGAATAGAGTCCCCTAGTCATCAGTGAACCTTGTGAATTGGTTGACTTTCCTTCTCAGTATCTCTAGACGCAGTCTTTCCTTTCTGTTAGGGCTGATGTGGAGAGCAGTCATTAGCTTCGAAAAGTCTCCTATCAGACCTTCTGGTAAAGTTTCGGGAGAGGTGGCTCACAGGAGAAGAATCTGGAGACCATCCATGCTGTCCAAGCAGGGGACTGAAGGAGGAGCTAGGTAGTGCGTCTCGCCACTGGGTGGCGCTGTGAGCTGCTGCGGTTGATTCTGGAGGACACGTCTCAGGCTTCTCCTTCCGGGATGACTTCCGGTCTGCATCACAGGAAAGACCACCAGTGAACCTGACTCAGCACTGTAGCTGAGGGCCTCACTGTCAACCTCGTGATCACTGATCATCTTATCCTTTATGCAAATTCCTGAGGCTCTCCACGTCTAATCAAAAGGAACATTCCTCTGGGCCTCCTTTGCTCCTGCAGCTTCATCAGCTTGCCTGGAAGAAGTCAAGGTGGCCTGGGGCCCCTATGTCTTAGGGAAAGGTGGGTCATCACTCCACCTTCTTTCCTGATCCAATCTTCCCAGAAGATGACATGGAAGGAGAACCTCTAGAGAAGGGGATGTGGAAGAGAGCCTTAGGATGAGGCCTAGAAGGGCCCTGAGAAGTCAGGGATATGACTCCTGACAAGCCCTCCTTGTCCCCATTCTGGCCACACAGCTGTGTATCCATCTCACAGCCCCAGGGACAAGCACCTCTGTGAGGGCAGCTTTCTGCAACGGCTGTGGCAAGATCACTGTTGTGGGGCATGTGGCAGAGTGTCCCGCTGCCCTCTGGGGGCCTTCTGATGAGGCTACTCTCACTATGTCCCAGCTTCTCTGTGTTTGCCTTTGCCAACACCGGCTTCTTCATCCTCAGCCTCCATTTCCTCCTGGGGCCTGAGGAGCCCTTCACGTAGCCTGTGTTCTCGGCCAAAGTCCTCACTCACTCGCTGGCTCCTCTCTTCCACCAGCACGCTTCTACCTCTGGACCCCACATTCTTCACCTCTACACCTTGACTTCGTTGTCAGAAGTCAACCGCAACCCATGGCAGATTCATGTCAATGTATGCCAAAACCAATAGAGTACTGTAAAGTAAAGTAAAATGGAAGNCTCTTCCACCAGCACGCTTCTACCTCTGGACCCCACATTCTTCACCTCTACACCTTGACTTCGTTGTCAGAAGTCAACCGCAACCCATGGCAGATTCATGTCAATGTATGCCAAAACCAATAGAGTACTGTAAAGTAAAGTAAAATGGAAGCTCTAAAAAAAAAAAAAAAAAAGTCAACTGCAGGTGCATACTTGACCCCTAGAGCTTAAGCCCCGCCCAGGCCCCCCACCCACCTTCTCAGGTGATCCTACAACCTCCCTCAGGAGGGTCTCAACCTCTCACTAAATCCTGCGTGGAGCTGACTGATCTTATTTGCCTGTCATCACCCACCACCAACTTTCTCCCCAACTGCCAGGCCCCACTTTAAGTCACTCAGGCTGATCTGATGCCATCTTCTCTGTCCCAACAATCCCAGGCAGGGACCACTCATGTCTTTCGTTATTAGCTTTATTTTATTATTTTCTCTAGTTTTGATGTTCTAGTATCTTAAGTCCTCAAAGGCCAGGAAGAAATTACCCCTCCAAAGGGTGACCAGTTCTTAAGACACAGCAAATGACTTACCTGTCAGGGTCACGGTTCTTTCATTTGCACCCGCTCAAATGTTTTATTCTTTAAATACTTTTTCATAATACAGTCACCAAGAAAAAGACAAAAAAAAGAAAACTAAAAACACTCATGGGCTTGTCAAAGTGAGAGGATCCAGTGGATCCAACCCCAAGACAGGCTTACCCAGGATGTCTTCTCTCCAAAACTTTGTACAACTGGAGGGATGGGTAGGGTTGCATAAGAAACATGAGAGCACTTTGTTGACAGTGAGAAATTTAGAGTATGCAATACTTCTCGGAATTCAATGTTAATAATATCGAGTTGACACAAGAGTTAGCAAATTTACTTAACTTGGTCATAGTTTTGAAACCAATAAGCTCTTGTTTCAAAGCCATATCATTTCTCTAAAAGATGTGAACCAGTTGTGTCAACATCAGTTCAGTTCAGTCGCTCAGTCGTGTCCGACTCTTTGTGACCCCATAGACTGCAGCACACCAGGCTTCCCTGTCCATCACCAACTCCCAGAGTTTGCTCAAACTCATGTCCATTGAGTCATTGATGCCATCCAACCATCTCATCCTCTGTCATTTCCTTCTCCTCCCACCTTCAATCTTTCCCAGCATCAGGATCTTTTCAAATAAGTCAGTTCTTCACATCAGGTGGCCAAAGTATTGGAGTTTCAGCTTCAGCATCAGTCCTTCGAATGAATATTCAGGACTGATTTCCTTTAGGATGGACTGGTTGGATCTCCTTGCAGTCCAAGGGACTCTCAAGAGTCTTCTGCATATAACAAGGGAGAAATCTTTGAAGTACTAGTTTCAATTATTGGAGAAAAAATTTTGGTGATAAAATAAATATAATGGAACTTACCATTCTAACTATTTAAAAAACACACAGTTGGGTGGCATTAAGTACATTCACAAGGTGGTACAAACTTCACCACAACTTGGTTCTGGAACTTATTTCTGTTTCCCTGAAAGGAAACCTCACATCCATTAGGCAGTGACTCCCCATTGCTCCCACCCCTGTAACCCAGCATCTGGCACCTACTCATCCGTTTTCTGTCTCTAGAGACTTTCTTATTCTGGATATTTCTTATAAGTGGAATCATCAGTTGTTGGGCCTTTTGTATTTGGCTTCTTTCACTTAGCACAATGCTTTCAGTGTTATTCCATGTTGGCCCCCTGCCCCGTATTAGTACTTCGTCCCTTTGTATAGGTGAACAATTTTCCATTGTTTGGATAGCCTACATTTCCAGTCATTCATAGGATATTTGGGTGGTTTCCACCTATCTGCTATTGTGAGTAACACAGCTATGAAATTTGTATACAGATTTTGTTTGAACACCTGTGCTGAAGAGGCCATTTTTTTTTTCTCCCATTAGTCTTGGCACTCTTGTGGAAAATCAGTTTACCATACATGTATTAGTTTATTTCTAGACTTCAAATTCTATCTCATTAATCGATAGGTCTATCCTTATGTAAGTACCATACTGCTTTTAGTATTCTAATTCTGCAGTAAGTTTTGAAATCAAGAAGTATGAGTCCTCCAGCTCCTTTTTTTTTTTTAGTATGACTGGGGGCCCTTGCAAGTCCATATGAATTTTAGGATAAGTTTTTCCATTTCTGCCAAAAATGCACCCGGGATTTTTGAAAGGAATTTCAGTGAGTCTGTAGATCACTTGGGATGATTTCTATCTTAATGATATTAATTCTTTCAATCCATAGACATATTGTTTTTCCATTTATTTATATTTCCTTTAATATATTTCAGCATTTTTTTTCATTTTTGATGTATAAATCTTCCCAAAAATAGATAAGGGAACATTTCAACTCATTACATGAGGCCAACATTATCCTGATATCAAAGCAATCAAATGCATCACAATAAAAAAAAGAACTACAGATCAATATCCCTTATGAATAGAGATGCAAAATTCTCAACAAAATAGCAAAACAAATCCAACAGCATATTAAAAGGATTATATACAATGACCAAATGAGATTTATCCCCGCAATTCCAAGATGATTTAACATATTAAAATCAATATGATACACCATATTGATAGAATAAAGAAAACAACTACATGAATTAATGCCAAAAAGCATTTGATAAAATCAAACACAAAATGCCAAAGACTATTCAAATTACTGTACAATTGCACTCATTTCACATACTAGCAAGATTATGCCAAAATCTTTCAAGCTAGGCTTCAGTGGTATGTGAACCAAAAACTTCCAGATGTACAAGATGGATTTATAAAAGAGGAACCAGAGATCAAATTGCCAGCATACACTGGATTATAGAAAAAGCAAAGGAATTTCAAAAAAACACGTCATCTTCTGCTTTATTGACGACACTAAAGCCTTTGACTGTGTGGATCACAACGAACTGTGGAAAATTCTTGAAGAGA
The DNA here is from genome assembly GCA_006410675.1 of Oreotragus oreotragus. Classification (NCBI taxonomy): domain Eukaryota; kingdom Metazoa; phylum Chordata; class Mammalia; order Artiodactyla; family Bovidae; genus Oreotragus; species Oreotragus oreotragus. The sequence goes on along the minus strand of SJYX01015819.1, from coordinate 198,053 downwards.
TGGGAATAACAGACCACATTACCTGCCTCCTGAGAAACCTGGATGCAGGACAAGAAGCAGCAAAACTGGACATGGAACAACAGACTGGTTCCAAATAGGAAAAGGAGTACGTCAAGGCTGTATTTTGTCACNGATCACAACGAACTGTGGAAAATTCTTGAAGAGATGGGAATAACAGACCACATTACCTGCCTCCTGAGAAACCTGGATGCAGGACAAGAAGCAGCAAAACTGGACATGGAACAACAGACTGGTTCCAAATAGGAAAAGGAGTACGTCAAGGCTGTATTTTGTCACCCTGCTTATTTAATTTATGCAAAGTACATCATACAAAATCTGGGCTGGATGACTCAAGCTGGAATCAAGGTTGCTGGGAGAAATAGCAACAACCAGATATGAAGATGATACCACTCTAACGGCAGAAGGCAAAAAGGACCTCAAGAGTCTTTTGATGGAGGTGAAAGAAGAGAGTGAAAAATCTGACTCAAAAGTCAACATTCAAAAGCTAAGATCACAGCATCCGGTCCAATTACTTCACGGCAAATAGATGGGGGGAAAGGAAAAGTGGAAACAGTGTTAAATTTCATATTTTTTGGCTCCAAAATCAATGCAGTGACAGAAGCCAGGAAATTAAGACATTTGCTTCTTGGAAGAAAAGCTATAACAACCCTAGACAGTGCATTAAAAAGCAGAGACATCACATTGCTGACAAAGGTCTGTATAGTCAAAGCTATGGTTTTTCCAGTAGCCATGTGCAGTCTGAGAGTTGGACCATACAGAAAGAAAACTGAGGGCCGAAGAACCAATGCTTTCAAACTGTGGTGCCGGAGAAGACTTTTAGAGTCCTTTGGACTGCAAGGAGATCAAACCAGTCAGTCCTAAAGGAAATCAACCCTGAATATTCATTGAGAGGACTGATGCTGAAGCTGAAGGTCCAATACTTTGGCCACCTGATGGGAACAGCTGACTCATTGGAAAAGACCCTGATGCTGGGAAAGACTGAGGGCAAGAGGAGAAGGGAACGACAAAGGATGAGATGGATGGATGGCATCACTGACTCAATGGACATGAGTTTGAGCAACCTCAGGGAGATAATGTGGAGAAGGAAATGGCAACCCACTCCAGTGTTCTTGCCTGGAGAATCCCAGGGACGGGGGAGCCTGGCGGGCTGCCGTCTATGGGGTCGCACAGAGTCGGACACGACTGAAGCGACTTAGCAGCAGCAGCAGCAGGGAGATAATGAGGGACATGAACTTGGCACGCTGCAGTTCATGGGGCTGCAAAGAGTTGGACACGCCTGAGCGACTGAACAACAACGATACAACTTTGATAATAAAACACCCAACAACCAGCAATAGAACTCCTAAGCCTAATAAAGAGCATTTATGAAAAACCCACAGCTAACATCATAATCAGTAGTGAAAGGCTGAATGTTTTCCCCCTAGGATCAGGTACAAAGAAAGGTGCCTGCTTTCACCAGTTTTTCAGTATTGTAGTGGAAATTCTAGCCAGAGCAATTCTACAAGAAAAATAAATAAAAGTCACTCTAATTGAAAAGAGAGAAGTAAAAGTTATCTGTACTCTTTGGGGGAGGTCTGTTAGTAGCAACTGTTTTGTGTTTTGTTATTGTGGTTAAAAGATCATTTCGCTGGTTGCACAACTCTAGGTTGATAGTTTTTCTCAGCACTTCTAAGACTATATTCTACTGTCTTCTAACTTTGTTAGGGATTGTAGTGGGGTCCGATGGTGGTATAATTGTCTTTTCCTGTGCAATGATTTTCTGTCTCCCCAGCTGCTTTAAGATATTGTCTGTTTTTACTGATCTGCATGTTCGCTGCCGTAGATCTAAGGGAGTACTCATGAGGGTGATCTGCGCCTCTCAACTTTAAAAGAAAATAATTACACTGGAGCAAAAGGGCAGTTTTCCAGAAAAGAGAGCAACCACAGTCAGTGGGAACACAAGAACACAGGGAACACAAGAAACACTTCCTAAAATTATATTTGCCTCTTAACGCAAGAGTCTCCCTTCATCCAGGTGAGCAAACAGCTTCTAAAATGCAGCCCAGATCAGCTGAGGTTGGCCTCCAGGGGGTGAGGCTCCCAGAAGCTGGTGTGGTAAGGAGAGGGGGGTGTGGACTTTGCGCTCTGCTGAGCTCTTTCATGCAGGTGTCTTTTCCTGTGCAATGATTTTCTGTCTCCCCAGCTGCTTTAAGATATTGTCTGTTTTTACTGATCTGCATGTTCGCTGCCGTAGATCTAAGGGAGTACTCATGAGGGTGATCTGCGCCTCTCAACTTTAAAAGAAAATAATTACACTGGAGCAAAAGGGCAGTTTTCCAGAAAAGAGAGCAACCACAGTCAGTGGGAACACAAGAACACAGGGAACACAAGAAACACTTCCTAAAATTATATTTGCCTCTTAACGCAAGAGTCTCCCTTCATCCAGGTGAGCAAACAGCTTCTAAAATGCAGCCCAGATCAGCTGAGGTTGGCCTCCAGGGGGTGAGGCTCCCAGAAGCTGGTGTGGTAAGGAGAGGGGGGTGTGGACTTTGCGCTCTGCTGAGCTCTTTCATGCAGGGCTGGGGACACTGGGTAAATGTGCTCCATCAGCCTGGCGACAATGACACTATACTGACATCATCGCTACCTGAACGGCCCTCTGGTAAGGACCTCAACCACTG
>SJYX01015819.1:142956-194911 GCA_006410675.1 Oreotragus oreotragus | reverse complement strand
GAGGTGGGGGGGGCGGGGCAGTCTCCAGGGGTAAAAGCAAGGTCACACCACAGACACAAAGCATTATGATTCTGATATCACCTCCAGAAGGTGCTTCATGGGCTCTCAGCTGGCACAGAGGCCTCCCCGCTGTGCATCCCACGTACTCTGGGGGCCTCCCTTCTGCTTCATTTCCAGCCCAGACACAAGTCTAGCTCAGAGCTCAAGTCCTCGTACCGTCCTGGGCCTTTGCAGCACCCCAAAAGTGCCTTGCCACCCATTATTCTTTGTTTTGGTAGTGGTGGGAAAAGCAACCTGCACATCCACATATCACTGCGTCCCCAAAGGCTGCTTCCTGCTATGACCCCATTTGAAAGCTGAGAACTCTGAGGGTCCAGTCATGTGGCCCAGCAGGGTTGAAACCAGTGGAGCTATCCTTTCTCTTTCCACCTCCACAGACCTCTCTGCCCTCCTCAGCCCCTGGCCCATTCTTTTTCTCCATTTTTCCTTCAACCAGACAAACCCCTGACACTTGAACACACCTGATGATCCAACCAGTCCATCCTAAAGGAAATCAGTCCTGAATATTCATTGGAAGGACTGATCCAATACTTTGGCCACCTGATGCGAAGAACTGACTCATTTGAAGAGACCCTGATGCTGGGAAAGATTGAAGGTGGGAGGAGAAGGGGATGACAGAGGATGAGATGGTTGGATGGCACCACTGACTCAGTGGACATGAGTTTGAGCAAGCTCCGGGAGTTGGTGATGGACAGGGAGGCCTGGCGTGCTGCAGTCCATGGGGTCACAGAATCAGACACGACTGAGTGACTGAACTGAACTGAACTGAACTGAACTGGCCTGGCTCAGCCACGGAACTGACTGAGGGTAAAACCAGTGTCCTTTCGTTTCAGTGAAAGGCTACCTTGGCCTTTCAGCCTGACGCCTGACATTACCCAGTGAGGCCAAGCTGGCTTTGGCCTGAAGCCTAACAAGATGCCGCTGCATCCTGACTGCTTTGCCGATTGTTTCTCCCCGTTCTGTATGTGGGCTGTTTCATAGCCTGCACTCCTCAGACTCTGATCAGTGGTCACCTTAAGCCTGGTCTTAGTGAGGCAAAATGAAGGCTGTGATAAAATGGTGGTTTCTGCCAAAAACCCGTCTATGACAGAGGATTGGGGGAATCTGAAAACCGAAACCAGTTTGGTCAAGTTGGGAAATGCAGTGTGGCAAGTCGGACTGGTAGCCCTAGAGACCTGAGGGAGAGGGTGGTCGATATCACTATAGCTGGGTCTCTGTTCCTGGGCTGGACACGTTTCCACAGTTTAACCGCAGACACGGCCCCTAGGTGCAGGGCAGCAGTAGCTCCTGTCAGTTGAGTTCTTACGATGGTCCTGGTTTTGTGTTGAGCACGTAACAGGTATTTGTTGCTTGATTGTCGTCGGGTGAATGGAGGACCCCTCCAAACACACGTCCACATCCTAATCTCGAACCCGTGAATAGAACCAAATTTGGCAAAAGGATCTTTGCAGACATAATGAAGTTAAGGATCTCAGGATCGTCTCTGGTTAACCAGGTGGGTCCCATATCCAATGCCAAGAATCTATATAGAAGACCCAGAGAGAGACAGGTGAGGAAGCCCAGGAGAAGACAGGGGCGGAGAGTGGAGTGAGACGGCCACAAGCCAAGGAAAACCCAGACTCACCAGGAGCTGGGAGAGACAAGGACTTTCCCCCTAGAGCCTTCGGAAGGAGCACGGCCGTGCTGATGCCTTGATTTTGGGCTTCTGGCCTCCAGAACTGTGAGAGAATACTTTTCTGTCAGAAGGCACCCAGCTTACAGCAATTTGTGACGGCAGCTCTAGGAAACAGTGATTCCTTCAACCGCCCTGGGAAATGGATGACATGCCCAAGGTCACAACCTGACTCCTGTGGGATTCCATTTACTTCCGTGAGAAAAATGAAGATGTTGGAATAAAAGGTTGAAACGTATTCCCCATAAGTTTCCCGTAAATGTGTGAATAAACTGAGGTTACCGCCACAGAGGCTGTAAGAGGCTTCAGCAACATGGCCTCTTGCTGCCCTCTAGTGGTCAGGGTGGTGAATGCCACCGCCACCGTCGTTTCTAGCTCCGTGTGTGCGCGTGTGTGTGTGCGCGCGTGTGTGCATGTGCATGCGTGTGTGCACGTGCGTGTGTGTGTATGTGAGTCTCCCTCAGTCGTGTCCAAGTCTTTGAGACCCCATGGACTGTAAGCCCACCAAGCTTCTCTGTCCGTGGAATTCTCCAGGCAAGAATACTGGAGTGTGTAGCCATTCCCTCTTCCAGGGAACCTTCCCCACCCAGGGATCACACCCCAGGTCTCCTGCATTGTAGGCGGATTCTTTACCATCTGAGCCATCAGGGAAGCCCAGCTCCACCGAGAACCAGTAAGAAGCTGGGCACTTTAGCAGAATAAAACCTAAGAAATGTCTCTGTGTGCTCTACCAGGGTTCGCCTACAAGAGAGATTATGTCCACTTCACTAGGGCACACCAGCCACCCAGCGCTGAGCCCTGAAGAGGAGAGCAGGCGGGGCGCGGCAGCAGGGGCGGGTGGGACGGGTGCCCGCCTACTCCTGGATGAACCCGGGCGTGGGGCAGCCCCCTTGCAGCTGCCCATTTCTCGTCTGTGAAATGAGCACAATACTTGCCTCACACTATGAGATGGAATGATGTAAAGTGCCCGGCACGTGGCAGGCCCTCAACAAAGGTTGATACCTTTTGTGTGAAAGAAATGCAATCACCTACATAAAGGACAGGGGTTTCCCTGGTGGCTTAGTGGTAAAGAATTCACCTGCCAATGCAGGAGAACGCATGTTCGCCCCCCGGGGTCAGGGAGATCCCCTGGAGAAGGAAATGGCAGCCCGCTCCAGTGTTCTTGCCTGGGAAATCCCATGCGCAGAGGAGCCTGTCGGGCTACAGTCCATGGGGTCACAAACAGTCGAACGTGACTTAGCGATTAGACAACCACAACACAAAACAAAATGTCAGAGCCTAGAAGAGAGCCATAAATGGTGTGTGAATGCGCAGGAAGCAGGAGGGTATTCTGGGGGAAATCCTGGACTTGTGGGAGCGTGGGGCCTGATTTATTAGTCCCGAGACACACTCCCTCTGTGTCACTTCTCTGGACCTCAGCTCTGTCATCTGTGAAATGGAAAGTCGAAGAACAGGATCCAGTAACTGAAAACCCACGGACAGTGACTTAATCCAGGGACCAAATCTGTCCCGCCAGTTGTTTTCATGCAGCCTGGGAGCGAAAAATTATTTTTACAGTTTAAATGGCTGAGAAGAATCAAAAGAAGAACTGTCTTATGACATGTGAAAAAATAGGAAATTCACATATGTGTCTGCAAATCAAGTTCTATTGGAATCTAACCAAGCTCATTTTTTATGTATTGTCTATGGTTCCTTTCTTGCTAAAACAGCAGAAATGAGGCATTGGCTTGGAAAGCTGAAAATATCCGGCCCTTTACAGAAAAAGTTAGCCAACCTCCAACTTAACCAATAAAGCTATTTGAAGCTCAGAATGACAGCATCCTGGGTCTACATCTCAGCAGTTCTCTTGACCTTTCCTTCTGTCTCATGGTGCCAGCCTCAGTTCCATGAATCACGAGCTGCATTCACTACAATAAGTAAGGAGCAGGGAGGAAAGCTCTCCTGCCATGGCACTTTTATCCAGGAAGAGAATACTTCCCAGAAACCCTGTGTGTGCATGTGTGTGGTTGCGGCGGGGGGGGTGGTGGTGGTGGTGGTGTGGTGTGGTGTGTTAGTTACTTAGTCGTGTCCATTTCTTTTCGACCCCGTGGACTGTAGCCAGCCAAGCTCCCCTGCCCATGTGATTCTCCAGGCAAGATTACTTGAGTGGGTAGCCATTCCCTTCTCCAGAGGAACTTCCTGATCCAGGGATCGAACCCAGGTCTCCTGCATTACGAGCAGATTCTTTACCACCTGCACCACCAGGGAAGCCCCTCCCAGGAGCCCTACCAGTTGTTTATAAGAAGGCAAGAGCATAGGAGAGCAGAGGGACTAACTGCAAGGACTCAGGAGACTGATGGGGATGGCCTGAACTGAGAGGATGAAGATGGTGAGATGCTGACAGATTCTGGATACTTTCTGGGGGAATTTCTGCTGGACTGATTGGCTAAGGATGGAAGGCAGAGAAAATGGGGACCAAGGGTGGTACCCACATATTTGACTTAAACTCCTGGGATTATTGGACAAGTTTTACAGAAAAGGTAAGTTTCAGGAATGAATCCAAATGTATTTCTTACATAAGAGCTTTGACTGCACGTGTGTGTACCCTGTCTTACTGGGATGCTCCTGTGCCCAGCAGGTTGCCGAGGGAGCAGAGGGGTAGAACCACCAGCAGGTTGGCACCAGCTTGCTACTGTAGCAACTTACAGATCCCGGCCCTTACAGCGTGCTCACCACATGCCATGTGCTGTGCAAAGTGCTACCATTATTAACAGATGTAATCCTCAGAACAGCCCCAGAAGTCCCATTATCAATCCTCATTTTACTGATGGGGAAATCTGGGATTCAGGAAAGTGAGGTGATATGCCCCAAACGACAGTGCGGCTGGTGGCAAAGCCAACATTTGAACTCGGGCCATCGGATTTCAGAGTCTAGGCTTACGAACAGCTCCTTCCAGCAAAGGAAGGCGGGGCCGAGTGCTGAGCAGTTTGTCTTCCTTTCAGTGTCTCTAAATGTAAAAACACTTAAGTGCTGGCACATGGTAAGTGCTCACTAAAGTATAATAATTGCTGTTATTTTTATTAACACCAAGGAACCTGCCAGGCTATGACCCTCTTGAGTGGCCATGTTCTGTAGGAGGCAGAAGATGCAAGTTGGGGGAGAAATCAACTTATATCAGATGCCAAACCATCAAAAATAACTGGCAGGAGAGAAGAAATCAGAGTGTGTGAGTGTCTTTATTTCTCTTTATTTGTTGTCACACTGTTACCGTTAAAGAGTGGAAATTTAGCAAGAAAAAGAACACAAGTCTGCCCACATTCTTCTAGATTTACATTCTTTTCACTTATTGGAAAAGGAAAAAAAAATTGGACCAAATGTTAAAAACATGAAAAAAAAATCAAAAGGCAAGAAATATGGAGGGAAAAAAATCAGACTGGCAGCTATGTGGAAATTGAAAAATGCAAATGACATGGAGCTTGTTTCAATTATCTGACGCCCCCATGCTAAAATCGATTACTGCTGTTGGGAGGAGAAAAAGGGATGAGAGAATTCTGCATATGAGATCCTCAAAACTTTGGAGAGAAATTCAATCCAGACACAAAAGGGCTGGAGGAGCAGGTTGAGAGGTGAAGAATGTGAGAATTCCCTTGTGAGGGGAGCTGGCAAGAATTCCTTCCTCTAGGGTTGATGTCCCTGTAGTAACAAGGATTTACCTCCAGGGGGCATCCAACCTCCTGTACCGGAAAGATGTGGCTCCAGGGCCAGCGGTGGGAAAGGGAGAGGCCCTGGTAGGCTTGGAACCCCGAAGGCAGGGCAGCTCTGGCTGCCTCAGCAAGGCTCTCTCCATTCAGAAAGGCCTCGAGTGGGTCTACTGAAGTCAAAACCAAACCACGAAAGAGAAACTGTACAAAAGAAAAAGAAAGCGGCCAGGGGCAGAAGAGAGCCGCACTTTTCAAATCAGTCATTCCAGAAGGAAATTTGTGGTCAGGAATGGCTGCCCATGAGAACTGCTTTTCTGGGAATGACAGAAAATGTCTCATTAAGGAGGAAATGAGGGTGACCCCCTAAATAAGAGGTCAACAAACTTTTTTTTTGTCAAGGGAAAGTTAGTAAATATTTTAGGCTTTGCAGACAGTTGGGCTCTGTTGCAACAATACTGGCGTGGTGTGAGATTAGCCATGGTGTGAGTAAGCAAATGACCATGACTCTGTTCCAATAAATTTATTTATGGACACTAAAATTTGAATTTCACTGTGAAGAGAATAAAAAGACAAGCCACAAATAGGAAGAAAATATTTGCAAAAAGCATCTGACATGCAAAAAATACAAAGAATTCTTAAAACTCAACAATGAGAAAATAAACAACCCAATTAGAAAATGAGCAGCAGATCTGGACAGACCCCCTCACCAAAGAGGACACACAGACATCAGGTAGGCGTATGGACATCGTAAGTCATTAGGGAACTGCACGTTAAAGCAACAGTGAGAACCACCACACACCATCTAGAAACGCTAAAATCCCAAACACTGACAACATCAAATGCTGACAAAGACGTGGAGTCGCAGGAACTCTCATACAGTGCTGGTGGGAATGCTAAATGGTACAGCTACTTTGGAAGACTGACAGTCTCTAGCAAAACCAAACATACCATACCATCCAGCAGTCACACTCCTTGGTATTTATCCAAATGACTCGAACATTTACATCCACGCAAACGGGCATGCAAATGTTTATAACAACCTTATTCTTATTTGCCAAAACTTGGAAATGACCAAGATGATCTTCAGTAGGTGAAGGGGTACAAGCTGTGGTCCATCCAGACAGTGGTGTGTCACTGAGCAGGAAAAAGAGATGAGCTAACAGGCCATGAATATAAAGGGTACTCAAATGTGTGTTACCGAATGAAAGAGGCCAATCTGAAAAGGCTCCCTACTGCGTAATTCCAACTGATTGATGTTCTAGTAAAGGCAAACTATGCAGACGGTACAAAGGTCAGTAGATGCCGCAAATTGGGAAGGAGGAGGAAGGATGGATAAGTGAAGGCTAGGCATATGTGCAGAGGATTTTTAGGGCAGTGAAGCTACGCTGTGTGATACTGTAACGGTGGATACATGTCTTTATATATTCCCCAAAATCCATATAATATACACCATCAGGCGTGCCTGTGTATTTGTGCCCAGTCATGTCCGACTCTTTGGAACCTCGTGGACTGTAGCTCACCAGGCTCCTCTGTCCATGGGATTTCCCAGGCAAGAGTACTGAAGTGGGTTGCCATTTCCTTCTCCAAGGAATCTTCCTGAGGAGTGAACACTAATGTAAACTATAGACTTTAGTTAATAATAATGTACCAACATTGGCTTATCCATTGAAACAAATGTACTTCATTAATGCAAGGTGACCTAAGGCAATGGAATGGTAGCAGTAGTGGGCATGTGGAAACTCTGTACATTCGGCTCTTTATTTTCTATAAACTTAAAACTAGTAAAAAACAAAAACAAAATAAAGCCTATTAAAAAAAGAAAGGAAAATATTTTCTATTTCATATATTTTCATGTGTCAAAATATTCTTTTTTGATAGTTTGGAACCATTACAAAATGTAAAAAGCACTTTTATCTTGTTCATACAAAAATAAGATCATACAAAAATAGGTGGATTTGGTGGATTTGGCCAGCAGGTATTTTGCCAGCCCCTAACCCTGTGTGTAATCATTTTGATATAGGAGAGTCTCCTCTGAGAGCTGAGGTGGGGAGGGGAGGAGAGACAGAGGGCAGTGGGGAGCTGCTCCTTGACAACCTACCTTATGCATGTTATTCCTGGCACAGTCATGGTCAACCTTCAGACTGGGAATCACTTACACACACACACACACACACACACACACACACACACGAGGCTTTTGCTGACTCACAGTGACCATGGGAGGCTGGGAGTAGAGTGGCTTAAAGCAGGGATCGCCGAGGCATGTGGCCTGGGTTTCAACTCCAGCCCGCCGCTTGCTGGCTCTGTGGCCTCACACTGGTGACTCGGCCTCTTTGTACAGTCTTTGCTCATCTGTAGAACACAGATGATAGAGGTCAGACCTATTAAACAAGGCGGTTGTGCATATCACATGGTCCGTACACGGTTATAGTATCTCTGTCCCCTAGCCCAGTCTTGGCACATACGCAAATATTTTGGGAAGGAAAGGAGAAGAAGAGAGGAAACTATACCAGTCAGCTATGAACACAACAATGCTGCATAACAACCACCCCCAAACTCAGTGGCTTACAACTAAAGTCCTTTATTCTCATACATGTGGTCGGCAAGTCAGCTGCACCTTGGCTGGGCTGGGCTGGACCCCTGACCCCAGGCTCCCGTTTGTCCAGTTTGCAGGTTGGGTTCAGATATGCTCCATCTCTCTCTCATTTTCTTCGGACCAGTGGCCACTTGATGTGGGTGGCCTGCTCTCCATGTCTCATCCTGGTGCCCAAGGGAAAGGGAAGTGGCTATTTGGGGCATGCCATCTTGTAGCAATCAGTGGAGCATATGAAGACAGGCCCAGTGCAAAAGCCCAGGGCAAGGGTGTGAACACGTCACACCCCCTAGTGTCAAGTCTTGTCCATTGACCAGAGCAAGACCTGTGGCCAGGCCCAAAGTCACATTTCCCTGTAGGTGACAGAAAACCAAGACCCCATATTCCAGGGTTGACATTGTGAGCCTGGAGGCCTGGATTCCCACAGGTTCAGCAGTTTCATTTTATCTTGAATTTTGCCTAGGAGAAGTTTCCTAAGACCCAGTCCAGGAGGCCATGCCAAGCTGCTAGACTTCTCGTCACAGGAGGAAAAGAAATTCAGGTTTGTGCCTGAGACAGGACTGAGCTGGTTGTTCTATAATTTGCACTGAGCAAGAAGGAGGGTGTGGCTTTCTGAAGCCAAGAAACAAAGCCCTGGGCAGGGCAGGAAGGGTCAGAAGAAAACGACAGAGGTGACTGGAAAGCACAGGCAGGAAACCTAAGTGTCCACCAGAGTCCAGACTCTCTACTTTATTTTGCATTAAAAAATAACTTCTAAGGACTTCCCTGGTGGTCCAGTGCTTAAGAAGCCCCTTCCAATGCAGGGGACGTAGGCCTGATCCCTGGTCGAGGAGCTAAGATCCCACATTCTGCAGAGCAACTAAGCCTGTGCACTTCCGAGGCTGAGAGCCACAACTAGAGGCTGTGCCCTGCAACGAAAGGTCCCACATGATGCAGCCAAGACCTGACGCCCACAGAGAGATGGACAACAGAAATAAAGATAACTTTGGTAGGATTTTCTGACTTCAAAAGCAGCACCTCATCTCTGGAGAAAAGTTAGAAAATGCTGGGAAGCAAGAAAATAAAAATGTACCTATAATCCTATCAACCAACAATAACCACTCTCCACATTGGCTCAGTGTCCACTTGGTCTTTTTCCTGTGAGTGCAATATATTCATATGTTCATTCATAAAAATGGAATCACACACTGCATCCTCCATGTAACCTTTCCTTTCTTCGTGTAGCAGTATATAATCAAAGTCCGCTCACTTCAGCCGTCTATAGTCCTGTTTTTAATGGCTATATAATATTCTATCGTATGAATTGTCAAAAGTTTAAAGAAAATAGAGGCGAAACCAAAGAATCACCAAAGTAGCAATTATTAAAAGTTTATTGTACACACACCAGATAGTTTGCAAACTGGGAGTACTCAAATCGAAGCGTGAAATGAGTTTCAGAGGAACATTGCTATCAGGCACTTTATACAGTGTGGAGGCAGTGACTGTTTATTCTTCACAGTGATTGGTTAGACATGAGAGTTTTCTTAAGTGAAAGGGAATTGGTTAGCAGTTAGCTCATTTCAATTTGGGGGAACAATTTAAGTTTCAAGTATGATTTTTAGAGGAATAAGCAAGAAGTGACCCAGGGCAAGTTCACCTCATTTGTCTTGCAAAATAAGCTAAATTAAGCTTTGCTTGTGTGACTAAACTGGTTTTGTCTGCTCAGGGAATTTTCAAGTCTGATCTCTGTGTGTGTTTTCTTTGAACAAAGCATATAATTGCTTTAATTATCAGCCCCTGACTATTGAATTTTTAGGCTTTTTTCCCGATTTTCCTTATTCTAACCACTGTGATGAACATCCTTTTAACTAAATAGTAACCCACATTCTCATTACTTACCTAAGTTACCTAAGTTTCTAAAGACAGAGTTACCTGATCAAAGGACATGCGTGTTTTTAAGGCTTTGATGTACATTGCTTAATTAATGCCAGGAAAAGTAGTTGTCAATTATACCTCAGGGAGGGATATTTAAGGGGACCATGCTGATCTTTATAACACAAGATCTAGAACAAAGCTTTGCACATAGCAGGAGCTTAATAAATATGCATGGATTGTAATTTGAGCATAATCAATTCAGACTCTCCAACACTCTCTCTGTAGCTCTCCTGCTATATTCTGTTGGCTTTCAGAGCTAGAGCAAAGACATAATGATGAGAGAAAAGGAAGAAGTCACGAGAAGGAAGAGGGGCAGTGTCACAGGGAGTGGCGGCCAGGGTCAGCACACAGCCCTCCCACTGAAATGCAGGTCTTAGCGGTCCAGTTATGAACGTGTCTGCTCCAACATGCATTAGAGTCTAAATCATTTAAAACAGCCTCATGTAACTATGCTGGGCAAAAATGATGCGCAGAAGAGTACCGACCTCAGAGGTTAAAGACCATGCAGTGAAGAACCACTGCAGTATCCAACCTTGGAATAAGCATCATAGAATTTCCACTCAAAAATACACTCTCCTCCAATAGCCAAGATAACCAGCCTACTGAAAGCACTTCACGGAAGTGTGGGTGCAAAGAAAGGAGCCCCTAGATACAACCTGCGCTCACCCCAAAGCTTTGATTTCTTGTTTTTAGACTCTTTTTTTTCTTTCCTTTTTTTTTTTTAACAAATTCTCCAACTAGAGGTTCATTTTGACAGAAGACGATAATCACTGAGAAACGGAAAGAGGTTTGGTTCAGCCTTACAATAGTTTCTGTGTTAAGCCTCACAAATGAAAGTCATATTAAAGTGGATTTATACAAACCCTGACATCAAAGAGAGGAGAATGAAGGAGAAGAATGTATTAAAACATGCAAAAATAATCTTTCTGTAAAACCTGACATTTATGAACATAGCTCAAAGAAATACCTTAAAATTAATCTGTGGATTACAGCAATTTGAAATGTATGGGAAGAATACAAGGAAGAAGAGGAGAGGAAAACAAACAAAATGAAGTGCATTGACATTCTGAAGTCTCTTTTCATTTAACAGCAAATATTTCCAAAGAACACAAGGCTCACTCAGTTATTAACCATTCATTTTTTTTACAAGCTACATTCAATTTCAATCATACACAATAATATAAAAAATCCTCTTTAGGATTACCTGCACAAAATTGCCAAGAAAAGAATTATAAGATCATACTACACACACACACACACACACACACACACACGAGGCTTTTGCTGACTCACAGTGACCATGGGAGGCTGGGAGTAGAGTGGCTTAAAGCAGGGATCGCCGAGGCATGTGGCCTGGGTTTCAACTCCAGCCCGCCGCTTGCTGGCTCTGTGGCCTCACACTGGTGACTCGGCCTCTTTGTACAGTCTTTGCTCATCTGTAGAACACAGATGATAGAGGTCAGACCTATTAAACAAGGCGGTTGTGCATATCACATGGTCCGTACACGGTTATAGTATCTCTGTCCCCTAGCCCAGTCTTGGCACATACGCAAATATTTTGGGAAGGAAAGGAGAAGAAGAGAGGAAACTATACCAGTCAGCTATGAACACAACAATGCTGCATAACAACCACCCCCAAACTCAGTGGCTTACAACTAAAGTCCTTTATTCTCATACATGTGGTCGGCAAGTCAGCTGCACCTTGGCTGGGCTGGGCTGGACCCCTGACCCCAGGCTCCCGTTTGTCCAGTTTGCAGGTTGGGTTCAGATATGCTCCATCTCTCTCTCATTTTCTTCGGACCAGTGGCCACTTGATGTGGGTGGCCTGCTCTCCATGTCTCATCCTGGTGCCCAAGGGAAAGGGAAGTGGCTATTTGGGGCATGCCATCTTGTAGCAATCAGTGGAGCATATGAAGACAGGCCCAGTGCAAAAGCCCAGGGCAAGGGTGTGAACACGTCACACCCCCTAGTGTCAAGTCTTGTCCATTGACCAGAGCAAGACCTGTGGCCAGGCCCAAAGTCACATTTCCCTGTAGGTGACAGAAAACCAAGACCCCATATTCCAGGGTTGACATTGTGAGCCTGGAGGCCTGGATTCCCACAGGTTCAGCAGTTTCATTTTATCTTGAATTTTGCCTAGGAGAAGTTTCCTAAGACCCAGTCCAGGAGGCCATGCCAAGCTGCTAGACTTCTCGTCACAGGAGGAAAAGAAATTCAGGTTTGTGCCTGAGACAGGACTGAGCTGGTTGTTCTATAATTTGCACTGAGCAAGAAGGAGGGTGTGGCTTTCTGAAGCCAAGAAATAAAGCCCTGGGCAGGGCAGGAAGGGTCAGAAGAAAAGGACAGAGGTGACTGGAAAGCACAGGCAGGAAACCTAGGTGTCCACCAGAGTCCAGACTCTCTACTTTATTTTGCATTAAAAAATAACTTCTAAGGACTTCCCTGGTGGTCCAGTGCTTAAGAAGCCCCCTTCCAATGCAGGGGACGTAGGTCTGATCCCTGGTCGAGGAGCTAAGATCCCACATTCTGCAGAGCAACTAAGCCTGTGCACTTCCGAGGCTGAGAGCCACAACTAGAGGCTGTGCCCTGCAACGAAAGGTCCCACATGATGCAGCCAAGACCTGACGCCCACAGACAGATGGACAAAAGAAATAAAGATAACTTTGGTAGGATTTTCTGACTTCAAAAGCAGCACCTCATCTCTGGAGAAAAGTTAGAAAGTGCTGGGAAGCAAGAAAATAAAAATGTACCTATAATCCTATCAACCAACAATAACCACTCTCCACATTGGCTCAGTGTCCACTTGGTCTTTTTCCTGTGAGTGCAATATATTCATATGTTCATTCATAAAAATGGAATCACACACTGCATCCTCCATGTAACCTTTCCTTTCTTCGTGTAGCAGTATATAATCAAAGTCCGCTCACTTCAGCCGTCTATAGTCCTGTTTTTAATGGCTATATAATATTCTATCGTATGAATTGTCAAAAGTTTAAAGAAAATAGAGGCGAAACCAAAGAATCACCAAAGTAGCAATTATTAAAAGTTTATTGTACACACACCAGATAGTTTGCAAACTGGGAGTACTCAAATCGAAGCGTGAAATGAGTTTCAGAGGAACATTGCTATCAGGCACTTTATACAGTGTGGAGGCAGTGACTGTTTATTCTTCACAGTGATTGGTTAGACATGAGAGTTTTCTTAAGTGAAAGGGAATTGGTTAGCAGTTAGCTCATTTCAATTTGGGGGAACAATTTAAGTTTCAAGTATGATTTTTAGAGGAATAAGCAAGAAGTGACCCAGGGCAAGTTCACCTCATTTGTCTTGCAAAATAAGCTAAATTAAGCTTTGCTTGTGTGACTAAACTGGTTTTGTCTGCTCAGGGAATTTTCAAGTCTGATCTCTGTGTGTGTTTTCTTTGAACAAAGCATATAATTGCTTTAATTATCAGCCCCTGACTATTGAATTTTTAGGCTTTTTTCCCGATTTTCCTTATTCTAACCACTGTGATGAACATCCTTTTAACTAAATAGTAACCCACATTCTCATTACTTACCTAAGTTACCTAAGTTTCTAAAGACAGAGTTACCTGATCAAAGGACATGCGTGTTTTTAAGGCTTTGATGTACACTGCTTAATTAATGCCAGGAAAAGTAGTTGTCAATTATACCTCAGGGAGGGATATTTAAGGGGACCATGCTGATCTTTATAACACAAGATCTAGAACAAAGCTTTGCACATAGCAGGAGCTTAATAAATATGCATGGATTGTAATTTGAGCATAATCAATTCAGACTCTCCAACACTCTCTCTGTAGCTCTCCTGCTATATTCTGTTGGCTCTCAGAGCTAGAGCAAAGACATAATGATGAGAGAAAAGGAAGAAGTCACGAGAAGGAAGAGGGGCAGTGTCACAGGGAGTGGCGGCCAGGGTCAGCACACAGCCCTCCCACTGAAATGCAGGTCTTAGCGGTCCAGTTATGAACGTGTCTGCTCCAACATGCATTAGAGTCTAAATCATTTAAAACAGCCTCATGTAACTATGCTGGGCAAAAATGATGCGCAGAAGAGTACCGACCTCAGAGGTTAAAGACCATGCAGTGAAGAACCACTGCAGTATCCAACCTTGGAATAAGCATCATAGAATTTCCACTCAAAAATACACTCTCCTCCAATAGCCAAGATAACCAGCCTACTGAAAGCACTTCACGGAAGTGTGGGTGCAAAGAAAGGAGCCCCTAGATACAACCTGCGCTCACCCCAAAGCTTTGATTTCTTGTTTTTAGACTCTTTTTTTTCTTTCCTTTTTTTTTTTTAACAAATTCTCCAACTAGAGGTTCATTTTGACAGAAGACGATAATCACTGAGAAACGGAAAGAGGTTTGGTTCAGCCTTACAATAGTTTCTGTGTTAAGCCTCACAAATGAAAGTCATATTAAAGTGGATTTATACAAACCCTGACATCAAAGAGAGGAGAATGAAGGAGAAAAATGTATTAAAACATGCAAAAATAATCTTTCTGTAAAACCTGACATTTATGAACATAGCTCAAAGAAATACCTTAAAATTAATCTGTGGATTACAGCAATTTGAAATGTATGGGAAGAATACAAGGAAGAAGAGGAGAGGAAAACAAACAAAATGAAATGCATTGACATTCTGAAGTCTCTTTTCATTTAACAGCAAATATTTCCAAAGAACACAAGGCTCACTCAGTTATTAACCATTCATTTTTTTTACAAGCTACATTCAATTTCAATCATACACAATAATATAAAAAATCCTCTTTAGGATTACCTGCACAAAATTGCCAAGAAAAGAATTATAAGATCATACGACAGTTTCAAAGCTGAATGATAAATGCGTGCACCTAGCAGCAGATAAAAATGAAGGAGAAGGTGGGAACGATGAAGTTTTCAATTTCCCCACAAGGACTTGATGTTAATTTCAATTCACTTATGTGCCGCTTTGTAAAGGATTATTAAAGAAAACAGATAACCTGATGTTTTGATGACATGAAGGGAGAGGGAAATGATTTCCTGGAGGGATTGTCACTTAGAAGCGGGGTGAGTTTCTCAGTCACCTGGAGCCTCTGTTTATCAGACTCTGTGGTCTCAACAGAAAGATTAACCTGAGGATTTCAACAGACAATGGAATGCAAGTGCTAGGCATAAGATGGGGGCTCTTACTGACATGCTGCTGCTACTGCTGCTAAGTCACTTCAGTCGTGTCCGACTCTGTGTGACCCCATAGACGGCAGCCCACCAGGCTCCCCCGTCCCTGGGATTCTCCAGGCATGAGCATAGCAAAAATTTATTCTTAAAGTGCCTGTAACAAAGATCGTCAGTAAGTCTAAAATAATGCATGTCTCTAAACCTCCTTTTAAATCTTTGATGTCTACAGCACTGCTCTGCTGCTGCTAAGTCGCTTCAGTCATGTCCGACCACCAAGCTCCCCCGTCCTTGGGATTCTCCAGGCAAGAACACTGGAGTGGGTTGCCATTTCCTGCTCCAGTGCATGAAAGTGAAAGTGAAGTCACTCAGTCATGTCTGACTCTTAGCGACCCTATGGACTGCAGCCTACCAGGCCCCTCTGTCCATGGAATTTTCCAGGCAAGAGTACTGGAGTGGGGTGCCATTGCACAATCAGTAATAAATCCTGCTCAGAGTATTTGAAAATGGAAGACATCAACAAATAACAGTAATTTTTGTTGAACATGTAACCACACCCAGTCACTTGCTTTACGTTATCTTGAATAAGCTTCATAACGACCTTACAGGATAGGTACTATTATTCATCTTATGTTGCCAATGGAAATATTGGGATCTATAGAAGTTTAGCAGTTTTCCCAGTGACTGGAAGAGGCAGAGGGGTTAAGAGAATGGGATCTGGAGCCAGGCTGCTTCTGTTTCTGCAGTGAGGGGAATTAGAAGAGGTGGGGGTGTATGCAAGTGTTTTCCAGGGAAGCAGAACCAGTAGGACTTATATCCTAAATATATGTGTGTGTGTGTATACACATGTATATATATGTGTGTGCATATATGTTATATGCATGCGCACATATACACACGTGAAATATGCGTGCATATATGTGTGCATGAGTGTGTATATATATATACAGAGAGAGGTTTTATTTTAAGGAATTTGCTCATGTGACTGCAGGGGCTGAAAAATGCAACATTTGCAGGATTGGCTGGCAGGCTGGAAATTTGAAGGAGCTGATGTTTCTGTCTTAAGTCAAAGGGCAATCCAGAGGCAGAATTCTTTCCTTGTTGGGGGACATCAATCTTTTTTCTTAAGGCCTTCATCTGATTACATGAAGACCACCCACATTACAGAGGGGAATCAGCTTTAATCAGTCTCCTGACTTGAGTAGTAATCATATCTAAAAAATTACCTTCACAGCAACAAGCAACTGGGAATTAGAGTCTAGCTTAAGCTCCCACATAAAATTTACCACCACGGGTGGTGAGACTATTACCCCTCTCATCAGGTCTGTGCGTGTGCGTGCTAAATCGCTTCAGTTGAGTCTAACTCTTTGCCACCCTATGGACTGTAGCCCCCCAGGCTCCTCTGTCTATGGGGTTCTCCAGGCAGGAATACTGGGGTGGGTTCTCATGCCCTCCTCCAGGGAATCTTCCTGAGCCAGGGATTGAGCCCATTACTCCTGCAGCTTCTGCATTGCAGGTGGATTCTTTACCTCTGAGTCACCAGGGGAGACCCATCATCGGGTTTGGGCAGGATTAAATGAGATAATGCAGGTACAGTACTGGTATGTCTTAAGTACTCAGGACCTTTGGTTCTTATGGACAGAGCCTGGCATGGAGAAAACAGTTCATAGACGTTAGCTGTTGCTATTAAGTGATAGAATCATACTGAACCTAGGTCATTTGCCTCCAGAGCTCATCTTCAAGCGCTCAACCAGAGTGATCTGCTAGTCCCCAGACAGATCAGGCTACCAGGGACTTGTCATGTGGCCAGTGTGACTAAAATTTTAATTGGAAAACTAAAGCAGGAAAAAATTTAAAATATGAAAGTGACCTGGGTTCCAGAACATACTGGATTCAATACAATATTCCACCAATACACACAGTTACTTTTGTTTGCTCCTTTACTTTTCTTAATTGTGGCTACTAGAAGCATTTAAGTGACCCATATGTCCTGCATTGTATTTTTATTGGGCAATTCAGGACAGGCTAAGCAGACCAAGCACTGCCTGTGTGTGTCTGTTAGTGGCTGAGTCATGTCTGACTCTTTGGGACCCAATGGACTGTGGCCCACCAGGCTCCTCAGTCCATGGGATTCTCCAGGCGAGAATACTGGGGTGGGTAGCCATTCCCTTCTCCAGGGGATCTTCCTGACCCAGGGATCGAACCCAGGTCTCCTGCACTGCAGGCGGATTCTCTACTGTTTGAGCCACCAGGGAGGCGCTAAACACTGCATCAGCACACCTTAATTTCGGTGAGGCTGCCCAGATTCCTCCTTAAGAATGTTAACAGCAGCAACAATCATAAAGGAAAAAAATTGGGGTTTTGTTTCAATTAAGAGGTTTGCTCATTCAGTTCAGTTCAGTCGCTCAGTCATGTCCGACTCTTTGCGACCCCATGAATCGCAGCACGCCAGGCCTCCCTGTTCATCACCATCTCCCGGAGTTTACTCAGACTCGCGTCCATCGAGTCCGTGATGCCATCCAGCCATCTCATCCTCTGTTGTCTCCTCCTCCTCCTGCCTCCAGTCCCTCCCAGCATCAGGGTCTTTTCCAATGAGTCAACTCTTCCCAAGAGGTGGCCAAAGTACTGGAGTTTCAGCTTGAGCATCATTCCTTCCAAAGAAGTCCCAGGGCTGATCTCCTTCAGAATGGACTGGTTGGATCTCCTTGCAGGCCAAAGGACTCTCAAGAGTTTTCTCCAACACCACAGTTCAAAAGCATCAATTCTTTGGTGCTCAGCCATCTTTACAGTCCAATTCTCACATCCATACATGACCACAGGAAAAACCATAGCCTTGACTAGACGGACCTTAGTCAGCAAAGTAATGTCTCATTAGAAGACACTGTTAAGAGAGTGAAAAGGCAAACGATACATTTGGAAGATATTTGCAATTCATATACCTGACAATGAAATATTATTGTATTGTTATATATCCAGAATTTATAACAAATTCCTGCAAGTCAGTAAAAGAAAGAAATATAACACAAGAGAAAAATGTGTGAGAGATTTGAATAGGTATTTTAAAAAGAGGGTGGCAAATGACCAGAAAACTCATGAAATGTGAAGTCAACAATAATGGTTAAAATGAAAGTGACAGAAGACGCCAAATGCTGACGAAAATGTGGAACTAATATTCTAACACACTGCAGATGAGCTATAAATGGATATAACCATGTTGGAGGATTTTTTTTTTCTTATCCGTGTTTTCCAATTTTCCTACCAAGAGCAAGTATGCTTTCTTCATCCCCACCAAAAAAAAAAAGCTGTAAAATTGATCTTTAACTTAAAAAAACAGCTTTTCAAACTATATAAAATAATGAGGCAGGGAGAAGAGAGCCTTGAGCTCTGGCGCACTGGAAGGAATTGTCAGCAGTTAATTGAGCCGCAGGGAGACTAAGCGTTTCATAGATGACAAAACACGGGACCTGATCTTTTTAAAGCAGACCCCGTGGGCTCCCAGCTAACTGCAGGACATTCTTTGAGGCCAGGAAACAGAGGGGCCCTGCCAGGGGCTTTGGTGGAGGCAGTGGGGAGTGGCCTGGGTTGTTACTTTCCTATTAAGCCATAAAATAATTCTCTTTGGGAAAAAAAAATATGTCTGTAATAAATGCCCCATGGAATCAGACCCAATCACTGAAAACTGGAAATTTGCAAAGCTTTGCTTAGGCCTTTGATATCATGGTCTGCCCCACATCTAAGAGTTAAGAGTTATTCTTGCCAGGCGGCTGTTTTTGAAGTTCCTCGGAACGTTAAGCAGTGCGTGAGGCCCCATTCAAGCTCTTGATCAGGGAAATGGAGAGACGATCGTCGTGAACTTAAAGCTGGGGTTCTGGGGATCAGCTGCTGCCTGCCTGCAAAACCTGCTGCTTCCAAGCTCTTCTCTGCTCCATGGTTCTGTTCCCAGGGCTTCTTATCCTGGGGGCCACAGACCCCTAACGTGGTTGTGGAAGGGATTCAAGGAGTCTGTGAACCTAGATGGGAAAAATATGTTAATGTTCCTAATTTCTGATTGAATTTTGGCACTTTAGTTTGCAAAGTAGACCACAAAATGTAGTAGTATTACCTGTCTCTGTTGTCCTCCCTAGAAATCACAGATATTTTCATCTTTTATTGCAGTGGTTGCAGATAGGTTGAAATTAAGTCTCTGCTCAGCTGCACTTCAATACTAGTTAGAAAACCCACTGCCAGAACTTGTTATTTAAGATAACAAAGAAGCATACACATTACTCTATCATAATTGAAAAGCAGATTTTGATAACAGTGTTTCAGGATAACTATCATCTTAGGTATCAAAAGCATCTAAAAGTATGATTCTGAGGTGCCAGTGGGCTTTACCAGACAGCCAAAGGGGTCCTGGCATGACAGAGGTTAAGAATCCCTATTGTTAGGGAAACCACACTGACTGAAACCGCCCACCGTCACCAGGCACCACAGCAACTGTTGTGTGAGTTATTTTATGACAGAATGTCCTGGTAAGGAACATGAAACTAATAACCCACTACCAACCGGAAGTGGTTGGGAAAGGTCAAAAGGAGACACCATAGGTCTGATCGCCTCCCAGAATCCTTCACACTGGCGTCCATGTTGGCTGAGCCACGCCACACCACCATGAAGGACCCTGAGTCAGTGACTAGCCAAAGACAATCTGGAAGCTAACTCTACTCCCTAAAGCCCACAGTCATGTATGGATGTGAGAGCTGGACCATGAAAAAGGCTGGGCATGGAAGAACTAATCCCTTTGAACTGTGGTATGGAAGAAGACTCTTGAGAGTCCCTTGGACTGCAAGGAGATCCAACCAGTCCATCCTAAAGGAAATCAGTTCTGAATATTCATTGGAAGGACTGATGCTGAAGCTGAAGCTTCAATACTTTGGCCACCTGACGCGAAGAACCGACTCACTGGAAAAGATGCTCATGCTGGGAAAGATTGAGGGCAGGAGGAGAAGGGGATGACAGAGGATGAGATGGTTGGAAGGCATCACCTTCCAATGAATGTGAGTGCAAGCAAGCTCCAGGAAATGGGGGAAGACAGGGAAGCCTTGCGTGCTGCAGTCCACGGGGTAACAAAGAGTCAGACACAACTAAGTGACTGGACAGCAACAAGAACATAAAACCTGGGACGTCACGCCACGTGGCTGAGCAGTTCTCCCGGTTCCCTCACCCTCCTGCTCTCCTTGAGCTTCCCAGGTGGTGCTGGTGGGAAAGAACCCGCCTGCCAATGCAGGAGATGGAAGAAAGGCGTGTTCAATCTCTGGGTCAGGAAGATCCCCTGGAGGAGGGCATGGCAATCCGTTTTAGTATTCTTGCCTGGAGGATCCCATGGCCAGAGGAGCCTGGCAGGCTACAGTCCACGGGGTCACAAAGAGTCAGACACGGCTGAGGTGACTTCACACACACACACTGCTCTCTGCCTGGGCACCCCTTCCCAATAAAGTCTTGCTTAGTCCACTTGTGTGTCTCCTTGGACAATTCATTTCTGACATAGACAAGAGCCCACTCTGGGGCCCTGGAAGGGGTCCCCCTGCCTGCAACACTATCAGGACAGGAAGAGGTGAGATCAGTTAGGGCAGGGAGAACCATGTCAGAAGCAAGACGGGCTGCAGAGTCTGGGCTTTGGCTCCAATAGGAAGTTGGATATGGCAAGGAGAGGCCTGACTTGACCTGAGAGAGGCGGGCACACCAAAGAGGTCCAGAAGACCAAATAGCCCAGAAGAGGGCGTTCGTGGCAGCACCAGGAAGCACACCCTGAGCCTGGAGGGGAATCTCCCTGCCCGTTAGAGGACCCAGGGTCACTTTATGAAGCTCCAGCTTTGACGTGGGTTCAATTCTGCCTTCGTCACTCACCTTGGACAACTTACCTAATCGTGGTGAACCTCAGTTCTCGTGGAGAATTCAACTCATCCCAACGTTTTGTTAATTTATTCACAAATGTAACATTGAGTAAAGAAAGTCTTGCCTTCGGCAATTGTAATTAGAGGACTCTTGGAACTATGGTAAAAATTTAGGCAGATAGTGAAATGAATTTGGTTCAGGGATCCTACAAAATGCCTCTTGAAAGCATCCAACCTAACTCAGAGTCTCAGACAAGAAATTCAAACCTGAACCAACCAAGAACTATAGAATCCAAAAATTCTTTTATTTTCAAGTATTTTTCCACTGATAAATAGTGCTAAACTTATTAGACTCAGATTTTCATCACCATTAAAAATCTTGATTGTGGTAAATCTCATTATGGTTTTAATTCTCATGTCCCTAGTGGTTAATGATGTTGGGGTTTTTTCTCATGTACCATCTATCTATATGTTCTCTTTGGTGAAATGCCTCTTCATGCCTATTGCCCATTTAGCAGTTGAATTTATTTTATTTTACTGTTTAGTCTGGGATCTGCATGGCTAAAATCCGCTTGTTTCTCTCTGCCTTCCAACTTCAACATTTACACACACCTTCTCCACTGTCCCCAAACCTCTCAGAGATACTATTCTCTTCTTTCAATGATCTCAACTCTTCAGTCCAGGTGAAACACACATTGTGAGAGCAGAAGCACCTCTAACTTTCAGGACCGAACGCCCCTCCCCACGGCTGCTATGGCCACTTGGTGTGAGTTAGAAAGAAGCACTCTTTCCTTAATAACAAAAATTAAGGATTTTCAAAATTAGGATGACCTGGCAGTCAATACCGTCTGGATTTATGAAACGCAAAACCTGCTCAACGGCACAGATCCAACACTCTACATGCCTGCCCCCTTCCATCCTCCTGTCCCAGGGTTACTACCTGAGATCCATCCATCCACTTGTTTCCTGCATACCTGCTTCTTCCCTCATCCTGCCTTACTAAGGATCTTTCCCATGAACTACTGTTAGGAAGGGGTCAGTTTGTCCTTGGGTTAATCCACACCAAAAGTCTTTGGCTCCTCCTCATTCTCAGCAAAAAAAATAAACAAAAATTAGTTGATACTCAATCTAAGAAAGAAGTGGAAACATCTATTTGAGCCATGCTGAGGAGCATAGCTCAAGAGATGGTCTTTCAGAAAGCTCTGAGGACTCTTCCAAAGAGGCGAGTGGGGAGACCAGGATATACATGATTCTGGCGAAGGAGTACAAGCCATCAGGCACACATCTTGGCAGAAGGGTACTGTTTTTATAAGGAATAGATGCCACCGTTAACGGATTTAGCACTTTTCCAAGTATGGCAACATGCAAGAATCCGTGTTCATACAATTTTCTCGTGAAAATATCTAACCATCTGCAGGCCGGTTCTGCCAGTTTTCCCAGAGCTCAAAAGGTCTCCTCCCGATCTTAGCCTTGAATCCCTTCCCCGTGTTTTGCAGGTCAGTGACTGCAGATGCTAATGACTTGGTTCTTGCAGAACCTGATGGTGGGCAACACTGTTTATTTTACAAACCCCCTCCCTGTGGTCTTAATTTCCAGCAAGGTTTTCATGACCAAGTTGTCTCTCAGCTCTAGGAATGCCCATTTCCAGGTCAGGCAAGGATTTCACTGATAGGCCATTTTACGTGCTGTTACTGGACTGGATCCTCTTCACAGTAACCCAAAGCCTCCAGATCCCCGGTGTCAGTAGTCTATCACAGTCCAGGAGATGGTTCCCTCTTATTGCTTCTTCTCATGTCTAGAGTGACACCTTATAATCATTGATCTTGTAGGATTACACGTTTGGCCACTTGTTTCAAGTTGCCTAGTCATTCTTATTTTTATCAGAGACTCAGTCATGAAACAATACTGTAAAGTAGGCAGAGTACAAGTTCCATACCTAGTGACGTTAAAACGGTCGTAAGGAAGTAATGCTGGCTTCTAAGGAGTTACCTACTTCGCCCTAGAAGAAGAAAAATTGATCTTTATGGCTGAGCAGCTATTTCTGCCATCAGGGAGGTCTGATTAATGCAAAATGCAAACCATGCACACCAGCAGGGAGAAAGATGGCCAACGTGCGCAGGAAAATAATTCATTGAAACTTGTCTTGTCTTACCTTAAAATATGAATGTTATCATCAGCAACATATAAACAAGCTTATGTCTCTCCAGTCTTAGAGAGAGAGAAGAAAAGAAAAAATTAACATCCTCCATCTAGGACCTTTCTCATTTCTTTACAGGCAAATTCTTGGATTTGGCCACCTGATGGGAAGAACTGACTCCTTGGAAAAGATCCTGATGTTGGGAAAGATTGAAGGCTGGAGGAGAAGGGGACGACAGAGGATGAGATGGGTGGATGGCATCACCGACGCAATGGACATGAGTTTGAGCAAGCTCCGGGAGTTTGTGATGGACAGGGAAGCCTGGCGTGCTGCAGTCCATGGGGTCGCAAGGAGTCGGACACAACTGAGCACCTGAACTGAACTGACCTTCTTGGAAGGCCTGTTTGTGTTGTCCCTGTTTTCTCACCACCACCCTCACTTACTCACTCCAAATTGGCCTCCTCCCACTATTCCAATAAACTTGCTCTAGCTAAATGCCTAGTTACAGTGTCTCTCAACTTTCATCTCACTAAATTTCTCTAGAAAATTGATCCAGTCTACCACATTTCTTTGAAGTGCTCTTCTCTTGCCTTCTGTCATTTCTTTACAGGCAAATTCTTGGATTTGGCCACCTGATGGGAAGAACTGACTCCTTGGAAAAGATCCTGATGTTGGGAAAGATTGAAGGCTGGAGGAGAAGGGGACGACAGAGGATGAGATGGGTGGATGGCATCACCGACGCAATGGACATGAGTTTGAGTGAGCTCCGGGAGTTGGTGATGGACAGGGAAGCCTGGCGTGCTGCGGTCCATGGGGTCGCAAGGAGTCGGACACAACTGGGCAACTGAACTGAACTGACCTTCTTGGAAGGCCTGTTTGTGTTGTCCCTGTTTTCTCACCACCACCCTCACTTACTCACTCCAAATTGGCCTCCTCCCACTATTCCAATAAACTTGCTCTAGCTAAATGCCTAGTTACAGTGTCTCTCAACTTTCATCTCACTAAATTTCTCTAGAAAATTGATCCAGTCTACCACATTTCTTTGAAGTGCTCTTCTCTTGCCTTCTGCAATGTCATACTCTCCTTGGTTTTTCTCCTAAGACTACCTGATCTTTCTCCTCTCTCCTTTAAATAAAGAAGCTCTTGGAGCCATGCTGGGACTCTTTCTCAAACAGTATTCTCACCATCAAGCAACCTCTTCCATGCACCTACTCCATCCTTCTCCCTAAACCCAAGATGAAGAGTTCCGGCTCAGGTCTCTTGTTGAGGGGACCCAAACAGGCACATCCCATGACTGTTGATGTTCTGCTCTAGAGGGTCCCACAGGCTCAAGAGTCCCAGACCAAACTATTCCCACACATCTGCTTGTGTTCTCTTCCAGTATGTTCAGTTCAGTTCAGTTCAGTTGCTCAGTTGTACCCAACTCTTTGTGACCCCATGAACCACAGCATGCCAGGCCTCCCTGTCCATCACCAACTCCCAGAGCCTACCCAAACCCATGTCCATTGAGTCGGTGATGCCATCCAACCATCTCATCCTCTGTCGTCCCTTCCTGTCCCCAATCTTTCCCAGCATCAGGGTCGTTTCAAATGAGTCAATCTTCGCATCAGGTGGCCAAAGTATTGGAGTTTCAGCTTCAACATCAGTCCTTCCAATGAACATCCAGGACTTATCTCCTTTAGGATGGACTGGTTGGATCTCCTTGCAGTCCAAGGGACTCTCAAGAGTCTTCTCCAACACCACAGTTCAAAAGCATCAATTCTTCGGCGCTCAGTTTTCTTTATAGTCCAACTCTCACATCCATACACGACCAATGGAAAAACCATAGCCTTGACTAGATGTACCTTTGCTGACAAAGTAATGTCTCTGCTTTTGAATATGCTATCTAGGTTGGTCATAACTTTCCTTCCAAGGAGTAAGCGTCTATTAATTTCATGGCTGCAATCCCCATAGGCAGTGATTTTGGAGCCCAGAAAAAATAAAGTCAGCCACTGTTTTCCCATCTATTTGCCATGAAGTGATGGGACCGGATGCCATGATCTTAGTTTTCAATATTCACCTAGCTATCAGCCCAGAAGCTCAGCAGTCACCCAACCCTTCACATTCCACACACTCAAATCACCCTTGCACTTATTTCAACTACTTCTCCAAACCTGCCTCTATTCACCACTCTGTGGCCCTAGCCCAAGACATCAAACTCCAAGGAGCTTCCAAAGGTGCACCTAGACCACCTGGGCCTGTGTAGACCTTGGGCCTTGCGCTCCAAATCCTCCTGAGGGGATTCGTGCTGCTGGGTCTTAGGAGGTTTGACTGCAAGGAGGGAAAGTGAGCGGTGGGTCCTGTTCACTGGGTTCTGGCGCATAGCATACCGCCCTGTGCCCAGTGTGGTTTTTGTTTGATCGCTAAATCATATCCGACTCTTTGTGGAGTTCAGCGCTCCAGGCTTCCCTGTCCTTCATTATCTCCTAGAGTTGGCTCAGATTCTTGTCCACTGAGTAGGTGATGCTATCTAACTATCTCATCCTCTGCTGCCCTCTCCTTCTCCTGCCTTCAATCTTTTCCAACTTCAGGATCTTTTCCAATGAGTTTGCTCTTTGCATCAAGTGGCCGAAATATTGGAGCTTCAACTTCAGTATCAGTCCTTCCAATGAATATTTCAGGGTTGATTTCCTTTAGGATGGACTGGTTTGATCTTGCTGTCCAATGGACTCTCAAGAGTCTTCTCCAGCACTACAGTTTGAAAGTATCATTTCTTCACTGCTCAGCCTTCTTTATGGTGCAACTCTCACATCCATACGTGACTACTGGAAAAACCATAGCTTTGACTAGACGGACCTTTGTTGGCAAAGTGATGTCTGTGCTTTTTAATAGGGTGTCTGGGTTTGTCACAGCTTTTCTTCCAAGGTGCAAGTGTCTTTTAATTTCGTGGCTGCAGTCACAGTCAGCAGTGATTTTGGAGCCCAAGAAAATAAAGTCTGTTACTGTTTCTACTTTTCCCCTTTCTATTGTAGCTAAGTGACAGGACCAGACACCATGATCTTAGGTTTTTGAATGTTGAGTTTTAAGCCAATTTTTTCACTGTCCTCTTTCACCCTCATCAAGAGGCTTTTTAGTTCCTCTTCCATCTCTGCCATTAAAACTATGTCATCTGCATATCTGAGGTTGCTGATATTTCTCCTTGCTCTCTTGATTCCAGCTTGTGATTCATCCAGCTCGACATTTCACATGATGTACTCGTCATGAAGGTTAAATAAGCAGGGTGACAATACCCAGCTTTGACGTACTCCTTTCTCAATTTTGAGCCAGTCTGTGGTTCCATGTCCAGTTCTAACTGTTGCTTCTTGACTTGCATACGGGTTTATCAGGAGACAGGTAAGGTGGTCTGGTATTCCCTTCTCTTGAAGAATTTTCCACAGTTTGTTGTGATCCACACAGTCAAAGGCTTTAGTGTAGTCAATGAAGCAGAAGTAGATGTTTTTCTTGAGTTCCCTGGCTTTCTCTGTACTTGTTAGAATGACAGGATGAGAATGAGAGGGAGCACTACCCTCCTCTTCAGGGCAGCCGGAACTCAGCACCTCAGGCTGTGTGGTCCCAACCATCACATGCAACGCAGTGACCTGGCCCTCCACCCAACCTCCT
Organism: Oreotragus oreotragus; assembly: GCA_006410675.1. Classification (NCBI taxonomy): domain Eukaryota; kingdom Metazoa; phylum Chordata; class Mammalia; order Artiodactyla; family Bovidae; genus Oreotragus; species Oreotragus oreotragus. The sequence continues at coordinate 168,176 of SJYX01015819.1, read as the reverse complement.
TTTCCGGCCCTGAGCCTGGACCCCTTCCTCTCCTGTTGCCTGGGAGACCCTTTGAAGCCCCCTGCAAGCTGACAACCTCAGAGGCCTCTGCTCCTCTTCTCTTCAGCTCCATCCCTGCCTGACTGAGCGGCCAGGCCAGCGATGAGAGGAGGGGCTCAAAGTAGGGGAGAGAAGTGGGGGAGGGAGTCAGGTTAAGTAAGTTGAAGTTGAAAACTGACCACAAAGAGATTATCAGGCTGTTGGAAGTGGCAGATGCTATATGTGGACAGAAACAATGATGCCTAGTAGCCAGGTCTTATCTCCATAAAATGTGCATGTATACTGGATTTGGCAGCCTGAAAACCATTTTCTCCTCCCTTAAGAGTCATTCATGAAGTGGGCACACCTGCTGGTAAGCTTTCCTCCTGTTTCTGGGGTTATGCCCAGCAAGAGAAGGGGTCTGTATGGGTTTTCATTAATGGCAGGCACCATTCTTCAACCTTCTCACCCTTTGTTGAAATGGCAGTGAAAACCCAAAGGGAGAAATCACTGTAAAGAGGATTGAAAAGACTGCAGGAGACTAGAGCCAACCAGTCCATTCTGAAGATCAGCCCTGGGATTTCTTTGGAAGGAATGATGCTGAAGCTGAAACTCCAGTACTTTGGCCACTTCATGCGAAGAGTTGATTCATTGGAAAAGACTCTGATGCTGGAAGGGATTGGGGGCAGGAGGAGAAGGGGATGACAGAGGATGAGATGGCTGGAATGCATCACCGACTAGATGGACGTGAGTCTGAGTGAACTCCGGGAGTTGGTGATGGACAGGGAGGCCTGGCGTGCTGCGATTCAAGGGGTCGCAAAGAGTCGGACACGACTGAGCGACTGAACTGAACTGAGAGCCTCCCTGGTGGCTCAGATGGGAAAGCGTCTGCCTGCAATGCGAGAGACCTGAGTTCGATCCCTGGGTGGGGAAGATCTTCTGGAGAAGGAAACAGCAACCCATTCCAGTATTCTTGCTTGGAAAATCCAATGGACAGAGGGCCTGGTAGGCTACAGTCCATGGGCTTGCAAAGAGTTGGACACGACTGCGCGACTTCACTTTCAGAGCCAGTTTTATTAAGTGAAGAGCTCTTTTACTTGGAGGAACCTAAGGATTTGGGCATCCCAAGAGGGGCCATGGGACTTGAAGGCAGTAGACATTTCGTTATAGATGATAAAATGGTCACCAAATGAACATTCCCTGCCAGCAAGACCTAGTGAGGATCCATGAGCCTCCTTAGCAATGGCCTTGGCGTTGGGACGGGCTGTAAACTTCACTCCTTCTCAGATACTCATCACATCCTCGCTGAGGCTTTGTTTAGTTGTTTTCCGTGGTTCTCGGCCTGACTGTTTGCAGTTTTGTCAGGGTGCAGCAGAAGCTCCTAAGAAGCTGAGAAGTTAATGGAATCTCTTGGCACAACTTACACTGTTCTTTGTGTTCCAGTGTGGGGTAAGGGCGAGCAGACATTTCTTAAGGCCACTGTTCATGAGCACAGCATGCTGCCACTTGACTTTAGAAGGTTTGAACAGTGGGTGGATGCACCATAGATAGGACATTTCGTTTGGTAACAGGAATATAGCTTTTGTACTAATAAAGTGCTTTAAAAATTAGTGTGAAATTTTTAGTAATTAGCATATAATTTTAGTTATCAATTGTGAAGAGCTCTTTTACTTGGAGGAACCTAAGGATTTGGGCATCCCAAGAGGGGCCATGGGACTTGAAGGCAGTAGACATTTCGTTATAGATGATAAAATGGTCACCAAATGAACATTCCCTGCCAGCAAGACCTAGTGAGGATCCATGAGCCTCCTTAGCAATGGCCTTGGCGTTGGGACGGGCTGTAAACTTCACTCCTTCTCAGATACTCATCACAGCCTCGCTGAGGCTTTGTTTAGTTGTTTTCCGTGGTTCTCGGCCTGACTGTTTGCAGTTTTGTCAGGGTGCAGCAGAAGCTCCTAAGAAGCTGAGAAGTTAATGGAATCTCTTGGCACAACTTACACTGTTCTTTGTGTTCCAGTGTGGGGTAAGGGCGAGCAGACATTTCTTAAGGCCACTGTTCATGAGCACAGCATGCTGCCACTTGACTTTAGAAGGTTTGAACAGTGGGTGGATGCACCATAGATAGGACATTTCGTTTGGTAACAGGAATATAGCTTTTGTACTAATAAAGTGCTTTAAAAATTAGTGTGAAATTTTTAGTAATTAGCATATAATTTTAGTTATCAATTGGTTCATAACAAACAGATTAATTAGGAACCCCACTCAGTCATTTATCTAAGTGAAAAGTTCTGTTAAATTGTATTTGTGGGCATTGATCCAAGCTAATGGGAAAAAGAGATTAAGATGAAAATCATGGGATTAAATTTTTAATTAGTTTGCCCCCTGAACAATTGCTTGGTGTGACACAGTGATTGATTGGCTACTTACGCCTGCCCAGGAAGGATGTGGCTCTCCTACAAAACTTCTGAACATAAAAGTATTTTACAAAAGACTGAATATTTTATTCAGTTATCTTTCTCTTTATTCCTGCTTAACAAGGAATTGAAAAGGAAGGCAGTGTCTGGGATCTCAAAGTCCTTTGTCTGGTGATACATGCTAAGTATGAGATGGAAGTTAGTTCATTAATATAAGAAACTCAACATGTGCCCAGAAAAAATAAAGTCAGCCACTGTTTTCCCATCTATTTGCCATGAAGTGATGGGACCGGATGCCACGATCTTAGTTTTCAATATTCACCTAGCAGTCAGCCCAGAAGCTCAGCAGTCACCCAACCCTTCACATTCCACACACTCAAATCACCCTTGCACCTATTTCAACTACTTCTCCAAACCTGCCTCTATTCACCACCCTGTGGCCCTAGCCCAAGACACCAAACTCCAAGGAGCTTCCAAAGGTGCACCTAGACCACCTGGGCCTGTGTAGACCTTGGGCCTTGCGCTCCAAATCCTCCTGAGGGGATTCGTGCTGCTGGGTCTTAGGAGGTTTGACTGCAAGGAGGGAAAGTGAGCGGTGGGTCCTGTTCACTGGGTTCTGGCGCATAGCATACCGCCCTGTGCCCAGTGTGGTTTTTGTTTGATCGCTAAATCATATCCGACTCTTTGTGGAGTTCAGCACTCCAGGCTTCCCTGTCCTTCATTATCTCCTAGAGTCTGCTCAGATTCTTGTCCACCGAGTAGGTGATGCTTTCTAACTATCTCATTCTCTGCTGCCCTCTCCTCCTCCTGCCTTCAATCTTTTCCAACTTCAGGATCTTTTCCAATGAGTTTGCTCTTTGCATCAAGTGACCAAAATNTGTGGAGTTCAGCACTCCAGGCTTCCCTGTCCTTCATTATCTCCTAGAGTCTGCTCAGATTCTTGTCCACCGAGTAGGTGATGCTTTCTAACTATCTCATTCTCTGCTGCCCTCTCCTCCTCCTGCCTTCAATCTTTTCCAACTTCAGGATCTTTTCCAATGAGTTTGCTCTTTGCATCAAGTGACCAAAATATCGGAGCCTCAACTTCAGTATCAGTCCTTCCAATGAATATTTCAGGGTTGATTTCCTTTAGGATGGACTGGTTTGATCTTGCTGTCCAATGGACTCTCAAGAGTCTTCTCCAGCACTACAGTTTGAAAGTATCATTTCTTCACTGCTCAGCCTTCTTTATGGTGCAACTCTCACATCCATACGTGACTACTGGAAAAACCATAGCTTTGACTAGACGGACCTTTGTTGGCAAAGTGATGTCTGTGCTTTTTAATAGGGTGTCTGGGTTTGTCACAGCTTTTCTTCCAAGGTGCAAGTGTCTTTTAATTTCGTGGCTGCAGTCACAGTCAGCAGTGATTTTGGAGCCCAAGAAAATAAAGTCTGTTACTGTTTCTACTTTTCCCCTTTCTATTGTAGCTAAGTGACAGGACCAGACACCATGATCTTAGGTTTTTGAATGTTGAGTTTTAAGCCAATTTTTTCACTGTCCTCTTTCACCCTCATCAAGAGGCTTTTTAGTTCCTCTTCCATCTCTGCCATTAAAACTATGTCATCTGCATATCTGAGGTTGCTGATATTTCTCCTTGCTCTCTTGATTCCAGCTTGTGATTCATCCAGCTCGACATTTCACATGATGTACTCGTCATGAAGGTTAAATAAGCAGGGTGACAATACCCAGCTTTGACGTACTCCTTTCTCAATTTTGAGCCAGTCTGTGGTTCCATGTCCAGTTCTAACTGTTGCTTCTTGACTTGCATACGGGTTTATCAGGAGACAGGTAAGGTGGTCTGGTATTCCCTTCTCTTGAAGAATTTTCCACAGTTTGTTGTGATCCACACAGTCAAAGGCTTTAGTGTAGTCAATGAAGCAGAAGTAGATGTTTTTCTTGAGTTCCCTGGCTTTCTCTGTACTTGTTAGAATGACAGGATGAGAATGAGAGGGAGCACTACCCTCCTCTTCAGGGCAGCCGGAACTCAGCACCTCAGGCTGTGTGGTCCCAACCATCACATGCAACGCAGTGACCTGGCCCTCCACCCAACCTCCTTTTCCGGCCCTGAGCCTGGACCCCTTCCTCTCCTGTTGCCTGGGAGACCCTTTGAAGCCCCCTGCAAGCTGACAACCTCAGAGGCCTCTGCTCCTCTTCTCTTCAGCTCCATCCCTGCCTGACTGAGCGGCCAGGCCAGCGATGAGAGGAGGGGCTCAAAGTAGGGGAGAGAAGTGGGGGAGGGAGTCAGGTTAAGTAAGTTGAAGTTGAAAACTGACCACAAAGAGATTATCAGGCTGTTGGAAGTGGCGGATGCTATATGTGGACAGAAACAATGATGCCTAGTAGCCAGGTCTTATCTCCATAAAATGTGCATGTATACTGGATTTGGCAGCCTGAAAACCATTTTCTCCTCCCTTAAGAGTCATTCATGAAGTGGGCACACCTGCTGGTAAGCTTTCCTCCTGTTTCTGGGGTTATGCCCAGCAAGAGAAGGGGTCTGTATGGGTTTTCATTAATGGCAGGCACCATTCTTCAACCTTCTCACCCTTTGTTGAAATGGCAGTGAAAACCCAAAGGGAGAAATCACTGTAAAGAGGATTGAAAAGACTGCAGGAGACTAGAGCCAACCAGTCCATTCTGAAGATCAGCCCTGGGATGTCTCTGGAAGGAATGATGCTGAAGCTGAAACTCCAGTACTTTGGCCACTTCATGCGAAGAGTTGATTCATTGGAAAAGACTCTGATGCTGGAAGGGATTGGGGGCAGGAGGAGAAGGGGATGACAGAGGATGAGATGGCTGGAATGCATCACCGACTAGATGGACGTGAGTCTGAGTGAACTCCGGGAGTTGGTGATGGACAGGGAGGCCTGGCGTGCTGTGATTCAAGGGGTCGCAAAGAGTCGGACACGACTGAGCGACTGAACTGAACTGAGAGCCTCCCTGGTGGCTCAGATGGGAAAGCGTCTGCCTGCAATGCGAGAGACCTGAGTTCGATCCCTGGGTGGGGAAGATCTTCTGGAGAAGGAAACAGCAACCCATTCCAGTATTCTTGCTTGGAAAATCCAATGGACAGAGGGCCTGGTAGGCTACAGTCCATGGGCTTGCAAAGAGTCGGACACGACTGCACGACTTCACTTTCAGAGCCAGTTTTATTAAGCGAAGAGCTCTTTTACTTGGAGGAACCTAAGGATTTGGGCATCCCAAGAGGGGCCATGGGACTTGAAGGCAGTAGACATTTCGTTATAGATGATAAAATGGTCACCAAATGAACATTCCCTGCCAGCAAGACCTAGTGAGGATCCATGAGCCTCCTTAGCAATGGCCTTGGCGTTGGGACGGGCTGTAAACTTCACTCCTTCTCAGATACTCATCACAGCCTCGCTGAGGCTTTGTTTAGTTGTTTTCCGTGGTTCTCGGCCTGACTGTTTGCAGTTTTGTCAGGGTGCAGCAGAAGCTCCTAAGAAGCTGAGAAGTTAATGGAATCTCTTGGCACAACTTACACTGTTCTTTGTGTTCCAGTGTGGGGTAAGGGCGAGCAGACATTTCTTAAGGCCACTGTTCATGAGCACAGCATGCTGCCACTTGACTTTAGAAGGTTTGAACAGTGGGTGGATGCACCATAGATAGGACATTTCGTTTGGTAACAGGAATATAGCTTTTGTACTAATAAAGTGCTTTAAAAATTAGTGTGAAATTTTTAGTAATTAGCATATAATTTTAGTTATCAATTGGTTCATAACAAACAGATTAATTAGGAACCCCACTCAGTCATTTATCTAAGTGAAAAGTTCTGTTAAATTGTATTTGTGGGCATTGATCCAAGCTAATGGGAAAAAGAGATTAAGATGAAAATCATGGGATTAAATTTTTAATTAGTTTGCCCCCTGAACAATTGCTTGGTGTGACACAGTGATTGATTGGCTACTTACGCCTGCCCAGGAAGGATGTGGCTCTCCTACAAAACTTCTGAACATAAAAGTATTTTACAAAAGACTGAATATTTTATTCAGTTATCTTTCTCTTTATTCCTGCTTAACAAGGAATTGAAAAGGAAGGCAGTGTCTGGGATCTCAAAGTCCTTTGTCTGGTGATACATGCTAAGTATGAGATGGAAGTTAGTTCATTAATATAAGAAACTCAACATGCCTAAAATAAAACTTTCCATTTCCATTTCCCAACCTCTTCTCTTCCCAGAGTTCTTTCCTTTTAACCCATGGTAACACCACATACTGGTGTGCTCAAAGCAAAAACCCAGGTGTAATCTTGAAATCCTCTTCCTCTCATTCCCCACAGCTCGTCCATTAACAAATTCCATCAGCTTTCCTCCCAAACCATATCCAAAATCCACCTGCTGTTTGCATCTCTACCTTCCTAACTCAAGCACCATCATCCTCTACCTGCTTAACTGCAACCCTTCTTAATCTGGACTCCCTGCTTCTAATCTGATGACACGTTTCCTCCAGCACCCACCCAATCCATTTGCAACATAACAGTCAAAATATTTGTTTAAAACATGTATTAGGGACGTTCCTGGTGGTCCAGTGGTCTGCCTGCCAATTCAGGGGACACGGGTTCTATCCCTGGTCTGGGAAGATTCCACATGCTGTGGGGCAACTAAGCCCGAGGCCCACAGCTACTGAGCCTGAGCACCCTGGAGACTGTGCTTCACAACAAGAGGAACCGCCCCCAGTGAGAAGCCCACGCACCACAAGAGTGAGAAGCCCCTGCTCACCACAATTAGGGAAAGCCCACGGGCGGCACCAAGACCCAGGACAGCCAAAAGTGACTAATCCAACAAATATAATATATTCTGTGACTCCTCCGCCTTGAACCTCTCTTTGTCTTCCCACACTAATTGCCGAGCCCTGTAAGACTCTACGTGACCTGGGTTTGCCTGTGACCGTCCGCCACCTCCCTGTTCACTGTGATCCACCACGCTGCCAGTCTTCCAAGTGTGGACCTGCCTTGGGGCCTTTGCACAAGTTACTCACCTGGAGCCCCTGTGGCTCAGCTGGTAAAGAATTTGCCTGCAATGCGGGAGACCTGGATTCGATCCCTGAGTTGGGAAGATCCCTTGGAGAAGGGAACGCCTACCCACTCCAGTATTCTGGCCTGGAGGATTCCATGGACTGTATAGTTCGTGGGGTTGCAAAGAGTCGGACATGACTGAGAGAGTTTCACTTCTTTTTTTCTAGATGTTTGCAGAGCTGAATCTCTTGGTTTCTATCTAAGTTTAAATGCTCTCTCCTCAGATAAGCCCTTCCTCTGCCACGTACTCCTCCGCCTTGAACCTCTCTTTGTCTTCCCACACTAATTGCCGAGCCCTGTAAGACTCTACGTGACCTGGGTTTGCCTGTGACCGTCCGCCACCTCCCTGTTCACTGTGATCCACCACGCTGCCAGTCTTCCAAGTGTGGACCTGCCTTGGGGCCTTTGCACAAGTTACTCACCTGGAGCCCCTATGGCTCAGCTGGTAAAGAATTTGCCTGCAATGCGGGAGACCTGGATTCGATCCCTGAGTTGGGAAGATCCCTTGGAGAAGGGAACGCCTACCCACTCCAGTATTCTGGCCTGGAGGATTCCATGGACTGTATAGTTCGTGGGGTTGCAAAGAGTCGGACATGACTGAGAGAGTTTCACTTCTTTTTTTCTAGATGTTTGCAGAGCTGAATCTCTTGGTTTCTATCTAAGTTTAAATGCTCTCTCCTCAGATAAGCCCTTCCTCTGCCACGCACACTTCAGTGGTCCCCGGTGACTCCCTGTCACACCACCCCAACTCCCTTCCATCACAACACTCCTCATTACGGCTGTCTTCTTGTATCTTTCTTCCTTTGTTTATTGACTGCATGCCAAGCCGCTGCAGTGTGTCCAACTCTTTGTGACCCTATGGATTGTTTATGGACTAACCCCACCCTAATAATACGTAAACAATGAAAGTAAAAATCTTTGTCTTTCTTGTGTGTCAATCTCTTTCCAGGGTCCCAGATAGCCTTCAGTACATGAACGAAAGAATGCATGAGTGAACGGATTCTGTTGGCACCAAGCCATTATCATCTCATCTCAGGCGCACCGACATAGGAAGATTGGGAAGGGTGAGGGGACCAAGTGCTGTATAGACTGGACCTTAAGACATGAGAGGAGAGAGACAGGGGCACAGAATGGAGAGTCAAGAGAAGCACTGTCTGAGGTGGAGAGGGTGGAGGATCATGAAGGAACATGGAAATGCTAGTGCGCGGTTCTTCAGAGATAGCCTAGAAATGCTAAAATGCATGCAAGCATGTGCCTTGCACACTTATACTCACACACGGTCTGACTTGAAGAACAGTGTCTCTCACACTGGCTCTGCGGCACCGGTATCTTCCAGAACACTTTCCCGCTAGAGATGCTTAGGCTGTAGTGTCAAAAAGAGTCTGAATCAGAGGTCAGGTGGAGCCCACACGTCTGCCACTGTGTAGAGCTTGTCAGCTGGTCTCATTCTTGTCAGCTGGTCTCATTCTTTACTGCAGTGAGGCTGCAGTAAATACGAGCAGCTTGGAGATGTCAGTGTGCCATCCTGCGGTGGTTCTGTGAAGCCACCTCATTGGACTTTCCCTCCACGGACCTCAGTTCAGTTCAGTCACTCAGTTGTGTCCCACTCTTTGCGACCCCATGAATTGCAGCACGCCAGGCCTCCCTGTCCATCACCAACTCCCGGAGTTCACCCAAACTCTTGTCCATCTAGAGGGTGATGCCATCCAGCTGGTGATGCCATGCAGCCATCTCATCCTCTGTCGTCCCCTTCTCCTTCTGCCCCCAATCCCTCCCAGCATCAGAGTCTTTTCCAATGAGTCAACTCTTCCCATGAGGAGGCCAAAGTGTTGGAGTTTCAGTTTTAACATCAGTCCTTCCAAAGAACACCCAGGACTGATCTCTTTTAGAATGGATTGGTTGGATCTCCTCGCAGTCTAAGGGACTCTCAAGAGTCTTCTCCAATACCGCAGTTCAAAAGCATCAGTTCTTCGATGCTCAGCTTTCTTCAGTCTAACTCTCACATCCATACATGACTACTGGAAAAACCATAGCCTTGACTAGACAGACCTTTGTTGGCAAAGTAATGTCTCTGCTTTTGAATATGCTATCTAGGTTGNTACTAGCGTGTGAGATGAGTGCAATTGTGCGGTAGTTTGAGCATTCTTTGGCATTGCCTTTCTTTGGGATTGGAATGAAAACTGACCTTTTCCAGTCCTGTGGCCACTGCTGAGTTTTCCAGATTTGCAGTTTTCCCCAAATATAAAGTGAAAGCCCTACTTGGAGTCCTACGTAACTTTTAAACTCAGACTTAACTGAATTCAGGTATGTGAGGTTCTCTCCTTCCTGAGGATCAATGGGGAGGGGGCTAGTTAGAAAACCTCGAATCAGGAGCTCCATCCTAACTTGGTGATTCTACTTAAATGACATATTTTGTCTAAAAAGCCCTTTACCATACTATGGCATCCAATATTTATGTTGAGAACTGATGAAAATGTCAGGAGCGAATGATGCTGCTGTGAAACTATGTGGAAGGGGCTTGGATTCATTTTCTGACTCAGGCTGGAGTAAGAGGCTGGGGGTGAAGGAGAGAATGTGACTATCACCAAAGCTCAGGTCTGAAAAAACAAAGATGGAGCTTAGACTTTCATCCTTTCACGAAGCTTTCTTACCCATAGTGGGTCAGTAAATTCTAGGATCAGCCTTCTCTCTTCTGTTCACCTCTTGGTTGAAACTTTGTCAATCTTTACCCCTTCGAGGCTGCTTGCAGTATATATATATTTTAAAAGCTGAACTGCAGACTTTATTCAGAACCTGTCCAGCATCTTATGTTGCATCTCATTTTCACGTCTCCTGGTCTTTTCCAACCTGTGCCAATTTCTCGTGTTTTCCTCGTCTTTCATGACTTGGACACTTCTGAAGAGTTCTGTTGAGTTATTTTGTAGACTGTCTTCAGTTTGGACTTGTCTGATGTTTTCTCACAAGTAGACGGGGGTTTTGAAGTTTCTGCAGGAAACCTTCACAGAAGTGAGGCATCCTTCTCAGTGTGCCGTGTTGGAGGCCCACGATGTCAGCGTGTTTCATTCTGGTGACGGTAACCGTGACTTCTGGGCTTAGGAGGTGTCTGTTGGATCTTCACTGTAAGGTGGAGAGCCCCATTTGTAATTAACGTATATTTGGGGGAGAGGCTGTGCCACTCGCGGGGCGTTATTTCTAACCTGATGTTCCTTCTGTGTACACATCGGGGCAGGTGGTGTGTTTTTAACAAAACTTTGTTGGTATGAGAAAGACCTGTGGCTACATCTTGAAAGGCAGAAAGAAAATGATATTAAGGCAAGTTTCTACTGTGTCTGGATGGGGGGAGATGTACACTGACAACTGACGGAGTTCAGTACTTTTTGTCCATGAGTTAATTCAGCAAATGTTTGTTAATAAATGCTAACTTTTTTTTTTTTCCTAGTGTCTACAGTTTGGCACTGGTATTATTAGGCTGTACCTCTGTCATCGCTGTTCTATTTTAAAGTAGATGTTATCACCCATTTTACAGATAAGGATCCTGAAGTTTAAGGAAGCAAGTTGCTCAAAGGCATGTAGCAGAACCGGGACTTGAACCCTGGCCTGTCTAACTCAAAGCCATGTTATTTCCGTGACACCAAGCTCGCTCCCTTCTATGGGCCAAGCCCTGTGATCAGCGCTGAGGACACTGAAGCACAAGACGCGGGTTCAGGAAGAGCTGCCGTCCCAGCGTGGGAGGGCTTCGGAAGCAGCACAGGAGGCCTGGGGAGGAACCATTACTTGGGTGTCATCCTTTTTTTCCCTGAGAATCACTGAGCCGATTTTTCTCAAGTTTTTACTGAGTCAGGGTAGACTTGCCGGGCTGCCTTCAGCAAAATAGTTACCCAGAAAACAGAGCTGACATTGATGGTGTGCTCATTGCTCTCTGTGATTTATCTCAGGCACCCTGTGAAGTGGGTATGTTTTCCCCACTTGGCTCATGAAGACACCAAGGCTCAGAGCGGATAACATACGCAAAGTCACCAGCTGGTAAGTGGTTAAGCTGAAGCTTGACCCCAGATCTGACTGCTTTCAAGGTTTGCAGGACCCCTTGGTCCTCCAGGGGCCCGAATTCCAGCATCTTCGCCACCAGTGGGACTGTGCCTCTGTCGTCCTCTCGTCTGTAGAAAGGACGCTGGTGATCACATCGTGCCTGATGGTCGCTGACAGCAGTGCATTTGCAACAGCCTTTTTTTTTTGTTTCAAACCGAAAGATTTTTCTGCAGCTTTTGCTTTTTTAAACCACCTCCTCCCACAGTCAATTCATGTCAACAGAAGGAAAATGGAAAGTGATGACTCTGAATCATTTGTGACATATAAAATCCTACTTTACAAACAAGCATCTTCCCCAAGAGGAACAGCATAGGGCAAGTCAGGTCTCCCTGCCCCCTGGCATTTGATGAGAGGCTCTAGTTCCTCCTAAAGTCAGTGCTTGAAACTGAAGTGAAAGTGAAATTCGCTCAGTTGTGTCCAACTCTTTGCAACCCCGTGAACTATACAGTCCGTGGAATTCTCCAGGTCAGAATATTGGAGTGGGTAGCCATTCCCTTCGCCAGGGGATCTTCCCAACACAGGGATCAAACCCTGGTCTCCCACACTGCAGGCAGATTCTTTACTGTCTGAGCCCCCAGGGAAGTCCAAGAATACTGGAGTGGGTAGCCTATCTCTTCCCCAGGTTATCTTCCCCACCCGGGAATCGAACTGGGGTCTCCTGAATTGCAGGCAGATTCTTTACCAGCTGAGCTACAAGGGAAGCCCGTAGAGTCAATGCTTAGTAAATAGCATTTGCTGCTGCTGCTCATAGTTTGTGACCTTCATGTTGCCAGGCATTGGCTGAACTGTCCAGTGAAGGAGGGCATGGAAAGGTTTGTCATTCTTCTGCCTCTTCCATTTTGACATCTCCCTTGGTGTTCTTAGGTGATTGAGCTTTCCATTTTTTAAAAAATCAGTTTTGAAAATGAAAAAGCAAGCTGGAGTAGTTGTACTTAGTGGTTGGAAAAGAAACAAAAACAGATTATTAGCAAGGCCAGGGATTGGGATGGGGAGGTCAGTTGACTCTCTGGCTTATTACAATCATTCCATTTTGTCTCTACCACATATAGTTCACTGATTACCTCGACTCCTACCATTCTGGTCGAGGCGATGTGAAAGAATGGCCAAGGATAAGATGATCAGTGGCTGTGAAAAAGAGCAGGGCATAAGAACCTGGAAGATGCTCTTGTTTTCTTCATCTTAGTTTGGAATCCCCCAGACTAGACTTAGAATCAAGGATTCAAGTGTAGGTAATTTAATTGGCAAGTGCAGAAAGCATAGGCAGGGAACTGGGGAGAATGAGCTGGAACAGGAAAAAGGTCAGTAAAGGGATGTGTTATCAAGCTAGCTGATGCTGGGGACGAGGAGCTAGAGCTGCTGGCCAACCCCGAGATGCAGTGGTCCCAGGCGGCGCCTGTAGTAAAGAGTCCGCCGGCCGATGCAGGAGACGCCAAAGACGCAGGTTTGATTCCTGCATCGGGAAGATACCCTGAGTAGGAAATGGCACCCCTCGCCAGTATTCTTGCCTGGAAAATTCCATGGGTCAGACACGACTGAGCAACTGAGCAAACACACAGGCACGTGTCAGAATCATCCAATGCCCCCGCATCCCCCCCAGGGAAGGAAGCTGGGATATTTACCCATCAACTTCAGAGTCTCAGGGACTGACAGCTGTTCCCATGAGGTGTGCTGGGCCCACAGAGTGGTTTCCACAGCTTGGGAGAAAGCTCTCAGGCAAAGAGATGCAAATGCTGGCAGTCAGAAGTCAACCGGTGTTCACCGAAGTGGAAAGGCTGTGAGATGGGTACTAATAACATCCTCTGCTGCTGCTGCTGCTGCTGCTGCTAAGTCGCTTCACTCGTGTCCGGCTCCGTGCGACCCCACAGACGGCAGCCCACCAGGCTCCCCCATCCCTGGGGTTCTCCAGGCGAGAACACTGGAGTGGGGTGCCACTTCCTTCTCCAATGCATGAAAGTGAAGAGTGAAAGTGAAGTCGCTCAGTTGTGTCTGACTCAGCGACCTCATGGACTGGAGCCTACCAGGCTCCTCCGTCCATGAGATTTTCCAGGCAAAAGTACTGGAGTGGGGTGCCATTGCCTTCTCTGATAACATCCTCTATGTTCCCTTAAAACAAGCAAAGTAGCTAAGCTTCCCCCAGGGCTCCCCGTATCATTAAGTGTACCTCCATATACTCAGCTTCTGATGCTGAAGACTACAATTTTCCTTGACATGTTTATTGGTTTGGATTTTTGTTTTGCTTTGTGTGTGTTTGTTCTTGCCACACATTCAGTCTAACTCCAAATCCTACAAATTTTATCTTCAGAATATATCTTGAATCCTACTACTTCTCACCATCTCCATCACCATCTTTCACTAGATTTCTGCAATAGCTTCCTAGTCTGAATTCTTGTTTATATGCTCATCTCCCACATGGTAGCCAGAGTAATCTTTTAAAACTTAGATCACTTTACTCCCCATCTCGAAACTATCCCCTTTTCACTCTTAGATTAAAACCTGAAGTCCTTCCCAAGTTCCACATGATCTGGCTCCTGGCTGCGTCCCTGATTTCAGTTTCCATCCACTCTCCCCCTCACTCTCAGTGCTCCAGCCAGACCGACTTTCCTGGCTGCATTCCTGCCCCAGGGCCTTTGCTCCTGTTCTGTCCACATAAAACTCTGCTCTAGATGGTCGCGTCACTCAGTCAGTTTATTCAGGTATTTGCTCGAATGTCACCTCGGTAGGGAGCACTTTTAAAAATACTTCATCTAGAAAATAACCTTTTGTCACTCTTTGCTCATAACCTGGCTTTATTTATTTCTTTCATAACAGTGATCATGACCTGGCTGATCTTAGTTTATGCTTTTATTTGTTGCCCTCTTCTGAACTAGAATGTAAATGCTGCCAGGTGGAGGATTCTGCGTGCTGCACTAGCCCAGCCCCTGGAACAGCATCAATTCATCACAGGTATTCAATAAATATTTGCTAAATGAATGGAGTAATAACTCTTTACTGGTCCTGCTGAGATCACCCATCAGTCAAGAATTTTCAGAACAGACAGGAGAAATTGCAGACCTTAGTGTGATAACTGCCTGCCTGCATCTTTCCCCCAAGCTGGCTCTAATGAGAAATACTCAGTCTTAGCAGAGTCGTGAAGGTCCCAGGGCTGCGGGCTACTTCCGTATGTTCTTCAGGGAATATATTACGAATCACAACTTGTGCGTTTATCTTTCTGCTTGCCTCTCTGGGAACAGTAGAGGGAAAATCAAGATCATTAATGCTACCTGTTTGGTGATGGAGATGAAATGTAGTCTTGATTTTTAATAAACTAGAATGCAGAGTTAGTTATCTCCCCAAGTGCCTCGCAGACAATAGGTGCACGCCACATGCCGAGTGAGTGGACAGTATCACTACTTTGGCATTTCTGCAGAAGATATTTCATTTTATGGCCCACAGTCTTAAAGATGCCCCAAAGTGGGGGGACTGTCTTCATCACAGCCCCCCCAAACCCAGAAAACCCTAAGCTGACCACACCCATCTCCTCTCATACATAACACCACATGTCCCCCCAAATGGTAAAATCAGCTCTATCTTTTGTGTGTGATTTAAGACTATCTAATTTACTCCATTGTAAAAATAGCACAGGCTCATTTTAGAAAAATTTATAAATTACAGAAAAATAAAAGAGAAAAATTAGAAATAGCACATCGTTCCACCACCCAGGGATAACCACTGTTAGTGTGTGGCTGTATGCCCTTCCAGTGTTTTTATGTATATTCATACACAGTTTAAATATGCAATTAATCTTTCTTCTTTACTTAACATCATAACATAAACAGTTATTCTTAGTATTCAACCCTTTGTGCACATCTCTTTAAATAGCTGTGCAATATTACATTTCCCCGTTGTAAACCATTTTGCTTATTTTATATTTTTCAAAAATTATAAATAATTCTGGGATAAGCATCCTTTGATGTATATCTTTGCTGGCACTGCTGATTATTTCTTTAGGATAGAGCCCCAGAAAAGGAATCACTAGTTCTAGGGAATACAAACTCTTAAGACATTTTGTGAGATTTCATTTTGATTTCTAAAACTGTTTGAATGTGACTTCCATAAAAGAGCTCCAGGAAAGCAGATTGCCTCCAAGAATTTACTTCCAGTTTTGAAACATTTCAGGCCCAGACTGTTTCAGCATTCAGTTTAAATGAGCGCAGAAATCTTCCGTAGCCTGTCTCTGCTTCAGACTTCTTCCCGCTCTAATAAAATGCGGCAAGAGCATTATAAAAATTGTTCTTCGGTAAACAGTCTCTTTTTATGTTCTCAAGGATTGTTTTCTAAAGTCTTTCTGGTAGGTGTTGGGTTTATGTCTAGAACTGCGTGGAGAATTTTTGCATGCCTGCTCATGATGTCGTAAGGGTCTAGTTATGCCTTATGGTTGTGTGTGTGTGTGTTTCATTGCCAAAAGGAAGTTCAGATTTCATGGCAGTGAAACCTGCTTTTACAAGTCTATCTGAGTCCAGCCTCAAAAAGCCAGGACTCCCCTGGCAGGCACTGCTTTGGGGAACGCCATATGAGTAAGGACTTTTCTTCCTAAGGCTGGGTCAGCCTGGAAAAGGCCTTGTCAAAGACAGTTTATCAATGGAGGGAAGCCATGGCTTTTTTAGATAGGATGGGTCAGACATGATACAATATCAATATATCCAGGAAACACCCAGAAGAGTCAAGGGTTCTAGGGTGGTTTGGAAAGTTATGGTACAGCCATACTCATGCAATCTCAAGCAAAAAACCTTATTAAACAGAATGAACCCAGCATCTCTGTATTGACTTGAAAAGATATCCAGGTCCTTTTGTTATTCTAAATAGTAAGTTGTAGAAAAAATATGTATGGTTTGATCCCATATTTGTAAAAAAAATTAAAAAGGCAAAAACTGAGTTCAGGGGAATCTTTACTATCTACATGAACTGAAAGAAATACATGAAGAAACATACATGAGACTGTTGGTAACTGGCTCCTTCGCTGCTGCTGCTAAGTCGCTTCGGTCGTGTCCAACTCTGTGTGACCCCACAGACGGCAGCCCACCAGGCTCCCCCGTCCCTGGGATTCTCCAGGCAAGAACCCTGGAGTGGGTCGCCATTTCCTTCTCCAATGCATGCAAGTGAAAAGTGAAAGTGAAGTCGCTCAGTCGTGTCCGACTCCTAGCGACCCCATGGACTGCAGCCCACCAGGCTCCTCCGTCCATGGGCTTTTCCAGGTGAGAGGACTGGAGTGGGGTGCCACTGCCTTCTCCGACTGGCTCCTTAGGAATACGGAATTTGGGTCAGGGAAGACTGAGGAGACCTCGGCTTTATACAACTCAGTTGAATAATGTGTTACAGAGAGCAGGTATTACTTTTGTAAGTTATACAAAAATAATAGAAAGCCCCCCAAAGGGGGAAAAATAGTGGAGAGGAATGGCCTGAGAAGGGAACTTGGTTCAGGAGCTGGTTGACAGGCACCCTGCAGGGTTGGGTATCCCCTCTTGGCGAAATGGGTTCATCCCACAGAGGAAGGCCCCGCTTCCCAGACAAGTGGGGCCAGGCGGGCCGTGTCCTTCCCCTGCCAGCTGGTAGAGAGTCAACTGTGCTGGCATTCACCTGCGCTAGCACATTTGAAACGGCTTCTGGAAGAAATAATTGGAACGATTCAGGCAGAGGCAGGAGTTGTTATCTCAGGTGGTGCTAGAGGTGAAGTCCCTGCCCGCCAGTGCAGGAGACGTAAGAGATGGGGTGGGGATCCCAGGTGGGGAAGATCCCCTGGAGGAGGGCATGGCCTGGAGAATCTCATGGACAGAGGAGCCTGGTGGGCTACCGTCCGTGGGGTCGCACAGAATTGGACACAACTGGAGCAACTTAGCATGCACGTACGCATTCTGAGGGCTTGAGGCAGGGTGACGAGCAGCTGAGAGAAGAACAGCCTCTAAAAGTTCCAGAATGGGAAAGATGGATCGAGCCTCAGCCTCTGAGTTTAGTCATCTGCGAGATGGACCACAGGCTTTGAACTGGAGACAGTGCCCAGGGGGTTCATTAACCTTCTTCCCTGGAGCCGGTGCCCAGGTGTGTGTCTTTGAAGAGGGATGGCTCAGAAGCGACACGACTTTCCCACATGGTTTGTTTTATATTCTATTTGTGAATTAGGGTGTGTTTACAGTGAAATAATGATTTAGATGCTGACGAGTCAGCTGGAAATATAAAGGCATAATTGAATCTCCAGGTCTATTAAAGACTCTTGTCTTGCGTGTCTTGTGGGTTGACATTTTATTACAGAGGCCAACTTGGCTCTTGCTTTCAGTGTCTTTTCTTACCTTTCGTATCTTTCAAATATTAGATTTTCCCTTCCCCCAATCAGAAATTAAAAAAAAAAAGAAAGAAAGAAAACCTCCAGGAGAGCCAGGATGTCTGAAAGGAGCACCCTGGCATCACGTGGCAGGTTGGCACAGGGACTCTGGGCATTGGCCCAGTGCCTGGCACCCTGCACTGATGCCTGATCAATTGTTACCCTCAGAACCTCTGCCATCCCCAGCCTGTCACCAACTTGCTCTGTTTCCTCGGACAAATCAGGTCAATCCTGGGGTCCCCTTGTTCCTCCTACCAACGGAGTTCTTGACAGCTAAGAGTTCCAGAGAAGCCCAGAAAAGCACCACAAGAGGCGCAAAGGCCAGTGATCAAAATAACTCTCCCTGATTCCTTTGTAGAAGGATAATGTCATGTCACTGGCGACTGCTCTCAGTAAGTGGGTCTTTTTTTTTCTCTCTCTGAAGAGGCTGGAACCTGTTCCTCAGGGCTGCTAAATCAGGCCTTGTTCTGCGGTCTGATCTGCTGGCGACCTGTGTCCACTTTACTAAAACTGGCCAGGGGCCCTGGCACCGTCAGGCCACGTGGGCCGCCAAATTGCAAGGCCCTTTCTTTTGAGCAAATAGCATCGCACACGCTGCCATCGAGAAAATGAAAGCATTCACAGTGGCACAGCGTCCAGCTTCTCTCTGTGGCCTTTAGAAACAATTTTGTGACCAAGGAAGGGCAGGAGACAAAGGTCTTTCTATCTGATCTGCTCACCAAGCCGGCGTTGGGTCGTGGCGGGCCTCTTTCCCTGGTACCATGCGGATCGCTATCACCCCATTTGTCTTCTCTCTTTAAGTAGACAAGGCAGGCAGGCAGGCAGGCAGAGGGATCTATTTCAACTGCCCTTGACTCTGTTTATAATCACCAACATGAAAGGAAGGGAAAGAGATGGAGTTTATAGGACTGGCTCTTTGTGTAACCTAATTTATCTCTCTCCAGCAGCAGTGGGCTGAGCAGTTTCCTCTTTTGTTTCCAATGCAGGAAACTGAAATATGAATCTATGTTGATGAGCGAATAAAGGAACTGAAAGAGGCATAAATCTTATCTTCTTGCAACCCTCGAAGATCAGCTTCTTGTGAAGAAGGGGATTATACTTCTGTAATTAACTGCTTTGCAGCTCCTGGTGATGGCTCAGAGCTGAATAATAGCACCCGGTGAAGTTGCATGAAAGGCGGGCGGGCAGGCGGGCTGGTGCAGCCGGGGATCGTGAACAATGGTCTCGGGCCTGACATCCTTTCCCAGTGCCCAGCTCACAGAGAGTCAAGCCAGGAGATATTTGTTCCCTGTCTATCAGCATTCACAGCAGAGAGAATAGAATTCCAGAGCAAATAGCTCCCAGGAACGTGTTCTGCCGTAGGTTGGGAGCTGCCACGAGGTACCTGGAAGATCTTACCCTCCGTGTTCCAGCTGCTTACTGCAGCTCGGTGGAGGGGACTGCTCCTGTCCAGCTGTGAGATTTGGGGAAAGTCGGCTCACCTCTCTGATCTGTAGTATTTCCATCCACGAAATGCAGGGGGTCTTGTGGAGTTTGGGGGAGGAAGAGTTTAGATCACGTGTATAAGCAAATCACTTATGACACTGCCTGGCACCGGGCGGGTCATCACTAAATGCTAGCTATTATTATGATTACTTCATGGAATACAAATGGATGGTGAACTCGTCCCTGTTTGCGAGGCTTATCACGGAAGGCACTGTATAGGCCTTAGCGGCGAAAAGCCTCCCATCATCCCTGTCAGATAAGATTCTTCCTCCCATTTCATGGATGACAGAAGAGGCTCGAAACACTGACCTGCTCAAGGAACAGGGCAGCAGAGGAGCCTGGAAGCTGGGCCAGCCCCCTGCCCCCTCCCCGCTCCGCACCAGGCTCCCAGGCCCTCAGCTGTTCCTCTGCGGGTTCATCTGCCTGTCACTTCCAGGCCTCATCACTGGTTTGATCTTCCAGGATCAAACCCCTGGGCCGTCTTGGCTTCCCCTCCTCCTCCCTGCCCAGTGCTGGCATCCCTGAACCCTATAGATCCTTCTCTTGAGATGTTTCCAGAATCTCTCCTTTCTCAGTCCTGCTGCCACTCATGCTGGTCCAGAACCAGGTCTCTCGGGCTCCTGAGTGGTGTCCAAGGGAGAGCAGAGCTCTCTTCCCATCACCCCCAACACTGGCGTCCTGTGAGTGGCGCCTGGCCCCGCCGCCCCGTCCTTTCCCAGAGGGGTCAGCAGCCACTGCATCAAGCCTACTCTTGTTTCTTGGCATTCAAGGCCCTTCAGCTGACCCCCCCAGGCATCTCTTCTCACTTGAACCCCTCTGTCCAGCTGAGCCTGATTTAGTCTCCATCAGGCGCCCCACAGCCTCTCTGAGGGCTCCGTGAATTAAATTCTTGATAAAGATGCAGAAGACTCTTGAGAGTCCTTTGGACCACGAGGAGATCACACCCATCAATCCTAAAGGAAATCAACCCTGAATATTCATTGGAAGGACTGATGTTGAACTGATGTTGACTGATGCGCCAATACTTTGGCCACCTGATGTAAAGAACTGACTCATTGGGAAAGACTCTGATGCTGGGAAATATTGAAGGCAAGAGGAGAAGAGCCATCATCGACTCAATGGACATGAGTTTAAGCAAACTCAGAGCGATAGTGAAGGACAGGGAGGCCTGGTGTGCTGCAGTCCATGGGGTTGCAAAGAGCTGGACAAGGCTGAGGGACAAAATGATGTCAAAGACGCAAATGCCCCATAGAGGAAGGCCCACTCAATGCATAGTCTGTGTAGGACAGCCACGGAACACGGAGATCACGCGTTCCACCAGTAGAGCTTGAGGCCCAGGGAAGCTCAGTGACTTAGGTGAAGTCACACAGCTTCAGAGTCAAGTCTCAAACCTAGGTGTTCTAACTTAGAGTTCAGGGCTCCTCCATTAGACCAACAGACTTACCCCCCTCACTGGTGACAGCAGGCGCTGGCCAGGGAGGTGGGAGATGGAGACACTTAGCTCCGTCTACACATGGGCCATGGACCTGTGTGATTCAAGCACAGGGACAGCCTGAAAGCCTGCCTGCTGAGGGAAAAAACTTCTGAGTTAGGCACTGGGGCAGGGGTGTGGTGGGCAGGAACTGGGGGTGGGAGGTGGAGACTGAGATTTAGGCAGATGGTCATGAAAATAATGACCAGAAGGCAGATGAAAATGCAGGTGAGTACTAGTGTGAGCAATGCGCTTTGAAAGAAAGTGAAATCGCTCAGTCATGTTCGACTCTTTGCAACCCCATGGACCCTAGTCTACCAGGCTCCTCCGTCCATGGGATTTTCCAGGCAAGAGTACTAGAGTGGATTGCTATCTCCTTCTCCAGGGGATCTTCCTGACCCAGGGATCGATCCTGGGTCTTACGCATTGTAGGCAAACGGTTTACCGTCTGAGCCACCAGGGAATTCCCCAGTGTGCTTTGGGAACATAGCAATTAACTTCTTTACTCTGATGGGAGATGGGATCCTGGAGGGCTTTAAGGAAGAAGTGGCCTGTGACATGGGTCTGAAGAAGCTGGAGGATGACTCCCGGTGAAATCAGGGGCAAGGCCCTCTGGGTTGAGGGAGCAGCTGGACAGAGGCAGGGGGGCCAGACAGGCTGGGCTGGTGTGGGGAACAGCACAGCCGGCTGCAAGGGAGCCTGGAAAAAGAGAAACCTGAATTCAAGTTCTGACCCTGCTCCTAGTCGGACCAGCTCAGGACCTAGGCCAGTTACTTTACCTTTCTGGATCCTGGTGGTGGGGGCTTAGTTGCTCAGTCTGATTCTTTGCAACCCCATGGACCGTAGCCCACCAGGCTCCTCTGTCCATGTTATTTTCTAGGCAAGAATACTGGAGTGGGTTGCCGCTTCCTTCTCCAGGGGATCTTCCAGACCCAGGGATCAGACGTGCATCTCCTGCAGTATAGACAGTCTCCTGCGTTGTAGGCAGGTGCTTTACTGCAGAGCCACCAGGGAAGCCCCATACGTGAAACAGGCCTAACGATCTTATGTCTCCTGAGGGTCATTATGAGGATGAATTAAAACAGTGAGGCACCAAATGCAGGGTCTGCACGTAGTAGGTGCTCGACCAAAGGCCCGCTACGGCAGGAGGGCAGGTCCTTCTGGAACACTGGGCAGGCAGGGCGTTGGGTGATGCTGTGCGTTTTTCTTTGCCTTCCAACGGGCCTTCCCCCCTTTCCTTCCAGGAGCTCACCAGCTGGCCTGGGAGGGCTGCTTGCCCACTCAGAGTTGCTGGGATGTTTGGTCATCCCCGGGTCCAGAATGGTCTTCTGGTTCTGTCATCATCCTTGAGTTCTTTCCAGGCTGAACACAGCCGGGCTGGTGTTCCAGGTCTGGACATGTTTGCTGGCAGAGCCTCTTTGGGAGAGACGGCTCTGTTTGGGTAGAAAGAGACACTGAAAACAGCTGCTGGCTTCTCTGCCACGGTGAGCACGGAGTAAACCCAGCCACTCTGGGCTTTGCAAGGGGACGGGAGCACCAGGCAGGCCCTGCTTACCATGGCCTGCGGTGGGGTAGGGGAAAGCCAGCTTTTCAGGGAGTGTGCCAGCCTCCTCAGGCTGGGTCAGGGGTGGGGTTTGGTAGGGGTTGGGGAATGAGTCAGAGACCCTTCCTTTCCCCTTGGCCTCTAGGTGTTGGAGGACTCTCCAGGCAGTTCCTGCCACTTAATATCTGTGGGACTTCAGGTCAATTTGTCAACCTCTCTGGATGGACCAGTCAACAAAGCCATGTTCCTGTCTAATGTTCCTCTTTAGCAAGGTGAAAGTGAAGTCACTCAATCGTATCTGACTCTTTGTGACCCCATGGACTGTAGCCTGCCAGCCTCCTCCGTCTATGGGATTTTCCAGGCAAGAATACTGGAGTGGGTTGCCATTTCCTTCTCCAGGAGATCTTCCCAACCCAGGGATTGAACCCAGGTCTCCCGCATTGTAGGCAGATGTTTTACCATCTGAGCCTCCAGGGAAGTCCTCCTCTTTAGTAAGTGGTGGCCCAATTTACCTATGCATCAGAGTCACCTGGGTGGGGCTAACTAAACATTCAGATACTCAGAATTCCTGAGGGCAGGGCCCAGGAAACTGCCTTTTAATGAACTCTCCGGGTGATTCTGGTAAAGGCATCTCAGGAACCACACCTCCACAGTCACTGTCTGAATTCCCACCGAGTCCCTGGGAAACCAGGAGAAAGTTAGGCAGAAGGAGGAGCTAATAGGTGATGTCAACACATCCCTCCTCTTCACACATATATCCGCAGTTATGCTTTTTTCACGATGGCTTAGAAACAGATGCTCTTGGATGTATGTCTCCTTAGGACAGATGCCATCACTATTTTTAGGATATAAAATTTAGAGTGATACCCCATCCTCTAGACTTACTCCATTCCAGTGCATCCACCCATTCACCACCCACCCACCCATCCTTCCGTCCATTATCCATCATTTGTTTTGGTCCTCGCCTGTTTTGTGCCAGGCTGGGCTTTGGAGACACAGGGAATAACAAGATCTGGTTCCTGGCCAGAATCCCCCATCTGCATAAATAGACACAGAAATCATCCTAATGTAGGGGGATCCTTCCAACATACAATGTCTCAAGGGGGAACAGTGGTGGTACAAGGCAGAAATGATGCATTCCACGGGAATGAGGAAAGGGAAGGCCGCGCAGACGGAAATCTGTGAGTAGATCATGAAGGGGAGTAGGAGTCTGGGGATGGGGAGACCACGTGTGAGGGTATGCAGGAAGGTAGCTGACTCCCGTGAGTGGAACCCCTTCACACCCTCTGCGAGAGCGGAGGTCTCTCCCTGGGCTTCCTGCGGTCCAGGTTCCAGTGATCGTCTGTGGCTGCTTCCTCAGCCTCATCTTCTGGGCCTTCAGAGCGGAAAGTAACCATTCTGTAGTTCTGTATTGCCGGCTCGTGGCAGCTGTCTCTTGTACCGCAAAGTCGTTGCGCAATTAAGAGGTAAACAGCCGTCCGAGCTGAGAGGCGTGGGATGCTTAAGAGCTTCCGTTCAGGTTCTAGCTTTGCCTGCAACTCACTAGATAACTGAGGGCCGGTCTCTGGGGCTCAGTTTTCCCCATCTTTGAGAGGGAAGATCAGCTTCCAGCTCTGACAGTGTCTGCCTGGAGCAGAGCCCTGACACTCTGGCTCCCATGCGCTTGTAGCTCGGTTACATTTTCTCCCCACTCTAAGCTCATCTGTGTCAGCATGTCAGCAACACAACATCTTGCGGGATTAGTGGACTGGATCGGAGTCCTCCCGCATGGTTCAACGAGGCCTGACTCGGTTTTGCAGGGGAAATGCAAGGTGGATGCAAGCCTGAAGATGGCGCTGTGGCTCCAGCTGCCGAGCTGCTCTCCGGAGCGGGTCTGCGTGTTTCAGAGCACGGTGGGGACTGGGCACTGCTGAAGGCAGGTTCTCTCCTTTCGCGGCGCCCTCACAGTCCAGCAGACCCTGCTGGTTTGCAAGAAGCCGCCCGGCCAGCGCACTCGGCCTCCGCACCTGCTGGCCCCCTTCACACATCTTCAGCGTCTGTTTCCTTCTGGGTCCTCCCTTCAGAAGAGGAAGAGGAAAGCCTGTTGCAAATGGCTTGTGGGTGGAGTCGGGGTCTTTGCTGGTGTTCCCTGGTGTTCAGTGCTGGCAGGGGGCCCTTGGCGTGGAGCCCCGTGGGGTCTCTGACAAAGCTTCCTGGACCCACACCTCCTACCCCCAGCATCACCCTGGGCTGACGACATTCAGAAAGCACTCCATACTCTTGCTACTGTTGCCATCTCTCCATTCGTTCGGGTTCATCTTTTAGCTGAGCCACTGAATAACGGGGGCTTCCCAGGTGGTGCTAGTGGTAAAAAAAAACCCGACTGCCAACGTAGGAGATAATCCGAGATGCAGATTTGATCCCTGGGTCGGCAAGATCCCCTGCAGAAGGGCGCGGCAACCCATTCCAATATTCTTGCCTGGAGAATCCCATGGTCAGAGGAACCTGGCGGGATACAGTCCATAGGATCGCACAGAGTCAAACTTGACTGCAGCGACTTAGCAAGCACACACTGAATATCAAGCCCGGGGGGAAAGAACGATGGAGGCAAGGAGAAGGAAAGTGGAAAACACTAACGTTTATGAAGTGCCCGCTGGGTGCCCAGCACCTCCACATAGCTACAGCCATGAGTTGTATCCTTCCAGCAGCATCACCCTTTCCGCCAGTCAAAATCACCAGCCCAACCTGCTACTTAAACCAGACACACCAGGGGAGCCGCTCAGGTGGGATGGATGGGGCACCGAGGA
>SJYX01015819.1:101572-135125 GCA_006410675.1 Oreotragus oreotragus | reverse complement strand
CCTTGAAGGCTGGGGCGCGGGGCCTCCTGCCGGGGGTTGGGGTGGGGGTGGGGGAGATGCTAGGAGACTTCCTAGAGGGGATGATGCCTTACAGGGTAGGCTCCACAAAAGGACAGGGGAAGGGAAAGAGAAATTCAGGGGGAGGTGGAACAGTACCTGCAAAGGCAGGGAGGTGCAGGAGAGCGGTTCTCAGGGAGGGAGCCCCAAGGAGTTTCAATGGCTGGAGTGCAGGGGGTCCTCGGCATTGGCAGGAGGTGGGATCAGGCAAGCAGGTAGCTGTCAGATCACAGGAGACCCGGTAAGCACTGCTTAGCAGTCTGGGCTTTGTCCTGCAGGTAGTGGACCCCCATGGAAAGGGTTTTAGGAGGCATGAACCTGACTGGATCTGTGTTTTAAAGAGACCACTTGGGCTGCTGAGTGAAAATGGATGGTTGCAAGGCAATAGGCGAAGCAGAGCGACCCAGCAGGCGGTAGTAGCAATTGTCCGGGTGAGACGTGATGGCTCAGTGTTAGCAGTGGAGGGAAGAGAAGTGGAGAGACTCAAGGTCCACCCGGGAGGCCGGATCTACAGGACAAGTCGTTGGCGGGATGGGTGAGGGAGAGAGCAGGTCAGAATGACCCCGACAATCTCAGCACTGTCAGCCAAGGTGGAGATGAGGTCTGGGGAGGAAAGATGGCATTTTGTTTAGGAAATACGGATCTGAGGAGCCTGGGAGATACCGCTGGGCGCCTGTGGCAGCCCCTGCCTCCTCTCCCCCCTTTCTCCCCAGAACCCCTCTCTGTGGATCTTTCTCAGACTTACCCCCTATACCTGTGTTCAAGGGGTGGCCTGAAGGTGGGCTAATCTTTTTCACCCCCAGGTGCCAGACATGTGTAAAAAGCGAGCAGAGAGATGCACCTCTGCTGAAGGCGCTCGAACTGGACCCCAGTGTGTGATGCCTCTCTGCGGTGTTTGCACTTCAGAAAAGAAATCTAGACGAGTTACTCAAAAGGTGGAACTCTGGGGCCGTGAGGAGGGAGACTTGGTGAGGGTCACCCCATCGTGTCTCCGGGGCCTGAGAACACTGGCTGGCACTGGTGGGCCGGTCAGGCCTGGAGCCTTCCTTCCAGCATCTTCTCCCATTGGCCGGCTTGTCCAGCTCTGTGGTCTTAAGGAACGTACCTTGCACCCGCTCTCCACGCTGACTCCCTGCCTTCACACTGAGCCCGCACCACCAACTTCAAGTCCCCAGGAAAGTTCCCTCTTCTTCCTGGGCTCTCATCCTTATTCAGGAAATGGCAGGATTAGGCTCTTTTCCTTCCCCTCCACCCACTTTTGTTCCTCCTTCCTTAGTGGTTAAGAACAGGGCTTTGGAATCAGGCTGATCTGGGTGTGAATTTCAGCTTCATCACTTTCTATTTGGATGTGGTAGGTAGGTAGAATAGGGAAAAGGAGTGCAAAATGGCATGGCTAAAAGACAAGGAAGGGAAAAGCCCGCAAAAATAGAACAAAGGAAGGTCCGAGGACCGGAGTGAGGACCTTAACACTCCTGGCTGGCCCAATTTACATAGGACAGGCCCAGGGAGAAAAAAACATATAAAAAGAGGAGCCAAAGCTAGCTCTTTCTCTCCCCACCGCGCACTGGGCACTCCTCTCCTCTTTGGATCGACGTGCCCTCATGCCTCAAAGATGGATTTTCCTGTTATCTTCTAAATAAAATAGAGCTGTAACACTGAGCTGTAGCACTGATTTGTCTAAGAGCTATAACACGGTTCTTTCATGACCTGAGAGCTATAACACGGTCTATCCAAGACCTGAGAGCTGTGACACGCAGAGGGGGCTTTGACGTCCATCACTCCAAATCTTTGTTGTGACGAGACAAAGAATCGAGGAACATACCCTCGCGTGACAGACGCTTGTTCACCAGGGCCTTAGACTCTTCATCTGTCAAATGGGCACAGGAATAGTACCTGCTGCATATTATGAGTGCCCGTGTTCAGTGGGATGGTGTTTGAAAAGTTCTGAGCTCACTGGCTGGCACCCAGTGGGTGCTCAAAATCTGCTAAGGCCATGGTCATCGTGCTATCAGGATCCTCCACTTTCCTTTGCAAATACTCCCAATATACGGGTCCCTCTGGCCTGGGTTGCCAACCGTCCAGTCTGGAGGCAGAAGGCTGGATTGGATGACCCCCCCGCTGGGTATTTTTGATTTGGGAGTCTGGGACCTCAAAGGCTTGGGAACATTCTCTGTGAACTTTCCTCCCTTGATTCTTGGGGTGATTTGAAAGCTGGCCTCTGTGGGATCTCTATTTAATTTTTCCAAGTTCTCCAGAGGCTCCGTTCCTCCTTCCCCTGCTCTCAGCATCCCCTCCTGTGTCTGGACAAGTTAAGGCATGCAACTCAATCAGCTCTCCCCGCCTACCTGCTGGCTCCCCAATTACTGGGCTTCTGGCTTTGCTTCTCTCTGCGTTTCCCGAGAAGGTTCTGAGGAGCTTCATGGAATCACCGCACCTTACAGCACTCTGTGTTTCTGAGACCAACTTCAGAGCAGAGGCAAAGGGCTTTGGCAGAATGAGTTTCCACATTGTCTGTGCCGCCTCTATGCCTGGCAGCTCCCGGGGCCCAGGGAGCTCGACTCTGCAGAACGCTTCTGTTGATTACCTTGGTCTGTCGTCCTGTGTTTCAGTAATGGTTCTCCAGAGAAACAGAGCCAACAGGGTGTGTGTGCATGTGTGTGTGCGCGTGTGTGTGATATTGTGTGTATATATATACTACATCACCAGGTACAGTGTTCAGGGTGTATGCTTGTGTGTATATACACATATATCTATGTACATATACACAAACCAGTCAATCTTAAGGAAAAGACGCCCTGAATACTTGTTGGAGCGTTAGGGGAAGCACACTGATTGAAACCATCCACCCTGGCCAGGCACCATGGTGACTATTTGCACAAGTTGCTTTACGACAGGAGGTCCTGGTAAGGAACACAGAACCAATAAGCCTCCACCAACCAGAAGAGTTCAGGAAAGATCAAAAGGAGACACGACATGTCCGACCACCTCCCAGAATCCTTCTCTCTGGCATCCATCTTGGCTGAACAAGGCGAGCACCACCAGGAAGGACTCCGAGTCAGAATGATTGGCTAAAGACAACCCGGAAACTAATCCCACCACCGTAAAACCCGGGACTGCGTGTGGCAGAGCTGTTCTCCTGGGCTCCCTTACCTTACTGCTCTCCACCCGGGTGCCCTTTCCCACTAAAACCTCTTGCTTTGTCAGCACCTGTGTCTCCTCGGATAATTCATTTCCGAGTGTTAGACAAGAGCCCAGTTTCGGGCCCTGGAAGGGGTCCCCTTTCCTGCAACAGAAGAACTGATGCTGAAGCTGAAACTCCAGTATTTCGATCATGTGATGTGAACAGCTGACTCACTGGAGAAGCTCCCGATGCTGGGAAAGACTGAGGGCAGAAGGAAAAGAGGGTGTCAGAAGATGAGGCGGCTGGACGGCATCACAGATGCAGTGGACGTGAACTTGGGCAGTTCAAGTTCCCAAACTTTGGGAGAGGGTGAGAGATAGAGAGGCCTGACGTGCTGCAGTCCATGGGATCACAAAGAGTCAGACACAACTGGGCGACTGAACAGCAACATACACATATGTGTGTGTACATACACTTGATTCAGCGAATTGGCTCACACAATTATGAAGGCTGGTGAGTCCAACATCTGCAGGATGCGTCAACAGGCTAGAGACCCAGAGAAGAGTCAAGGATGCGACTCAAGCTTGAAGGCTTCTGTTGCAGAACTTGGGGTCAAGGGGGTGTCAATATTGTATTCAGGCCTTAACCTGATTGGATGAGGCCCACTCACGTTATGGAAGGCAAATCTGCTCAAAGTTCACCAAATTAAATGTTAATATCACCTGAAAATACCTTCACAGAAACATCCAGAATGATGTTGGACCCCATATATGGGCATCACAGCCCAGCCAGTTTGACACAGGTAATTAATCACCATTCCCTGTTATTGATGGGGCTTCCCTGGTGGTTCAGTGGTAAAGAATTTGCCTGCCAAGGCAGGAGTCGTGAGTTCCATCCCTGGGTCAGAAAGATACCCTGGAGAAGGAAATGGCAATCCACTGCAGTCTTCCTGCCTGGGAAATCCCATGGACAGAGGAGCCTGGCGGGCTACAGTTCATGGGGTCACAAAAGAGTCGGACATGACTGAAGCAACTTAAATAACAACAGCAGCCTTTATTGCCAGACATACTGGAGAAATAGTCTGGGCCTCAAGGATGCTTCTCCCCACCCTGTATTCCAGACCAGGTAATAGCAACACTTGGTTTCTGCTTCCCCAGAAGATCATGATGGAAAGGGGCCAACCAGCAGGCTTAAATTCAGCCTCAGCAGTCAGGGTCCCTTGGCCTGCAGCAGATCAGGTCTGGGGCAGAAGACCTGAGAGGCTCATGGGTTGAATGAGAGACACTGAGCATCTCTATTATGTGAATTAGGGAAGGGGTTGAGGGTAGTTGCTGCCCCTATGACCTCATAGACAGTAACCTTCAAACCTGGATGCATAACAGGACTGCCTTAAAATGCAGATTCCCAGAACGCTGTTCTCAAGGGAAGTGCCGGATTCAAAAGACCAGAGGCTCTGACTTTTTAGCAAGCACTTAATGTATTGCCATAGAAAATATTATAATGAGGATGGACTTATTTAGCATCTCCTGAGGCCGGACATTCTCATCTGTGGTGAGACACCTGGTCCAACTCAAAATTTCATGCTGATTCAACTTTTTACCATCTCCCTCGAATCACTCCTGCCATAGAGATCTAATTCCCACCAAGGGAGCCCCTTGTGTTTTAAGAGGAGACACGTGAGGTTTGGCTTCCTGTGCCTTCCAGCAGCTGGTCCTCGCTCCAGCTCTTAGAACCAGAAGGAATCTGTCTAATTGCTCATCCACTGGAGAGCCCTTGAGGTATTAATGACATTTCTCAATTCCCGATGTATCTTCTCTGGGTGAAAAGTCCCCAGCCCCCTCACGAGGCAATGTCTCTCTCAGTGTGAGTTCCCAGGAGTGCACCCTGCAAGCCCAGCAGAATAATCACCTCCTTCTTCTGGATGCTACACCCCCATTAATGCGAGCTTTGTGTTGGTCCCCCAAGTCCAAGCCCTGAGCCTGGGTCCTTACCCTCTTCCACTTGACCTAACTGTTCCACTGCAAAGAGGAGTTTCCTCAAGGGCCTGAGCACCCCAGAACTTTCTCTTCCATTTTGAAAAACATGGATTACAAAATGTTCTCCAGGCATCTGAGAACAAAAGGTTGGCTGCCCCTTTGGATTGGCCATCTCTGAGGCTACAGCCTGACCCAGATTCTGGTGCCCTTCATGGAAGAAACACGACAGTGTAGTGGGAAGCTCACAGCCTTTGGGCCAAGAAGGCTTGGGTTCAAATCCCAGCTCTAGCAGCTGTAGGATCTGGGGCACCTGAGCCTCAGTTCCTTCATCTGTAAATAGTATCTGCCTCCTAGGACTATGCTGACAATTCCAGATAAAGTGTCAAAGCAGCTTGCTTGGGGCCTGGCACGTGGTCGATGTGCTGTCTGATTCTCATCTCCTCTTGAGGAACTTGGTCATCTTCTCCTTCCTTCTTTCCCCATCAGCTCCCCCAATTCTAGCCTCTAAGGCTGAAGAGTCTTACTAAGTAAGCTGACCAGAGGCTCCAAGCAAATCTTGGGGCTCTGGACAAGTGGTCCCTTGGGAGGGGACAAGCGTCTTCCCTCCCTGAGGTCTCAGACCTGAGAAGGTGGCCAGGAAGCTGCTCTAAACCCCTTCCAGCTCTGCCCATCAGGCCTCCCCACAAGCCTCCCAGTCGTTTGGGACCCCGAGCCCTGAAAGAGGTGAGACAGATGTGAAAATCATCCAACAAGCTAAGGTAAGGGAGGACCATTCCTCTCACCACTCGGCCCAGATTCATGCCCTAGCTCACCCCTCAGGCTTCCACCAGCCCCTCCTCAGAAGGAAGGCACAGGGCCACAGATGGAAAATAAGATACTAACAGGCCAGGAGGGTGGACAGACAAGGAGACAAGTAACTGGAACCCAGGGTGAAAGGAGGTATCCTAGAAACAGAACATACAGAAGGTGCAGGGTAGCTTGCAAGATGGGTGGGGGTTTGCCTGGGGTGGGGACCACTCTAGGCCAAGGGCACAGCCTGGGCAAAGGCCCAGAGACGGGAAAGTCCTCTCACTGCGGAATGACCTAAGAGATCAGCAAAGCTTGAGGAAGTGGTTGGAAGACAAGAGTGGAGGCCAGTTGGGAAGCTACTGTGATGACCCAGACTGGAAGCCACAGGGACACGAACTAGGCCAGGACCTCGGTCCACACAAGGCATTTGGGGCCACAAAGACCAGGTGTGGACCCCCCTCTCCAGGGAGACACCCATCCAGCCATTCGCTCGTCAATCGTGTTAACTGAGCACTGATATTGTGCCCGCTGTGTTACAGCAGGGATCTTTCCAGGAGAAAGAAAAGGCCTGTCCCCCGGGGTGTTCGTTTCCTAGGACTGCTGTAAGAAAGCAACATGAACCGAATGGATTAAAACAACATAAATTTGCCCTCTCACTGTTCGTGAGGCTGGAAAACTAAAATGAAGGTGTACAGCAGAATCACTGCAAATCAACTATCCTTCCATTAAAAACAGAAAAGTAAAGGTGCGGGCAAGGCCATGCTCCCCCTGAGATTCTGAATAGAATCCTATCCTGCCTCTTCCTAGATGCTGGTGGAGGCTGTGAAATCCCCTGGCTTGCAGCTGCATGGGTCCAAACTCTGTATCTGTGGTCGCACAGGGCTCTCTGTGTCTCTCCTCTTTTTCTTATGAAGACACTAGTCATACTATTAGACATGCCCCCAGCCCCAAACTAAGTATAACCTCTTCTTAACTAATGTCATTTGCAAAGACCCAAATTCCAAATAGCATCACATTTATAGGAACCAGGGGTTAGGACATCAACATATCTTTTTGAGAGGGGACGCAGTTCAACCCACAACACCAAGTAACCACAATGCACTGTGGCAACCGCCTTAGATGAGTTGAGGGTGGACTTTGGGAAACCAGGCTAAAGACAGCTTTCAGCAAGCAGGAGAATCTGGGATGACTTCCTGGAAGAGGTGGCCTTTCAGCCATGTATTAATAGGTAGGATTTAGACATGCAGCTATGGAGAAAGAAAGGCATTCTAGGCAGAGGGGAATGCAGGAGTGGAAGCATGGAGGAGGGAATTGCAGGGCAGTAATGCCAGACTGGATGAAGCACAAGCTGGAATCAAGATTGCCGGAAGAAATAGCAATAACCTCAGATATGCAGATGACACCACTCTTATGACAGAAAGTGAAGAGGAACTAAAAAGCCTCTTGTTGAAAGTGAAAGAGGAGAGTGAAAAACTTGGCTTAAACCTCAACATTCAGAAAACTAAGATCATGGCAACTGGTCCCATCACTTCATGGGAAATAGATGGGGAAACAGTGGCTGACTTTATTATTCTGGGCTCCAAAATCACTGTAGATGGTGACTGCAGCCATGAAATTAAAAGACACTTACTACTTGGAAGGAAAGTTATGACCAACCTAAACAGCATATTCAAAAGCAGAGACATTACTTTCCCAACAAAAGTCCATCTAGTCAAGGCTATGGTTTTTCCAGTGGTCATGTATAGAAGTGAGAGTTGGACTGTGAAGAAGGCTGAGCGCTGAAGAATTGATGCTTTTGAACTGTGGTGTTGGAGAAGACTCTTGAGAGTCCCTTGGACTGCAAGGAGATCCAACCAGTCCATTCTAGAGGAGACTGGTCCTTTGGAAGGAATGATGCTAAAGATAAAACTCCAGTACTTTGGCCACCTCATGTGAAGAGTTGACTCACTGGAAAAGACCCTGATGCTGGGAGGGATTGGGGGCAGGAGGAGAAGGGGATGACAGAGGATGAGATGGCTGGACGGCATCATCGACTCGATGGACTTGAGTTTGGGTAAACTCCGGGAGTTGGTGATGGACAGGGAGGCCTGGCGTGCTGCGATTCATGGGGTCACAAAGAATCGGACACGACTGAGTGGCTGAACTGAACTGAACTGAACTGAACTGAATGCTGTCACTCCAGCCACACCCAGGCCTCCCTCCCACCCTTCTGCCTGCCCTCACCCCCACCCCCGCCACATCTTGTTCACCCCACATTCACTCCAGCCCCACCCCCATCTTGCTCTTGGCTTTGCTGGAGTTTGGAGGAAAATTGCTGCCTGGGATTGTCATGACATACATCCCTATTCAAGTCCAAACCTGGATTTGTTTTTTTCCAAAGTTGCAGTTAAGAAAAATAAATAAATAAATAACAAACTCGGTATTTATCAAGCAGCAAACCAGTAGGAAATTATAACCTCTCTAAATAAATATGTATCCAATTACAGGGAAGCACGGTCTATTTTTTCAGCACTGTCAGGGCTTCCCCTGCAAGCAGAGTCTGCAGATGGTGCTCCAACCCCCTAGGCCCCTGCCCACGTCCCACTGGGCATTAACCGCAGAAATACCATCTCAGCTGGCCTCTCTGCAAACAGTGAGCCAGGCTGTGTTGAACTGCCCTGAGCAGGCTTGAGAGGGACCTGGATCCCCTTCTAGAGTCCCCTGGTTAGCACCCAACCACAAAGCCACAATTGCCTACCAGCCACCCTCGACTGTCTGGCCTGTCCGCAGGTTTCTGCCCAGCATGCCTGTCTGGGTTTAGCAGTGGTTCCCCTTGCAGAAAAGTCACGAGTTGCAGACAGCACTAGACTTAGCCATCTGTGGGGGAACCCACACCCAGGCTATTCTATGTGATGCACTAAGCATTCCCTCCGAGCCTGCCCACCCTTCATGTTCAAGTCCACAGACGTTTACTGAGCATAGAATGCCGTGTCCACACATGCCATCAACAAAGTCCACAGAATGCAGAAGGGAACGCAGATTTATGCTGATGGGTGGTAACCCTGCAAACACCATCACCTGGTGGGTCTTGGAATTAGTTCCTCCTTTTAGCAAAGATTTACTAAGCATCTATTATGTGCCGGGTACTGCTAAGACACCCGGCTCCTTTCCTCAACTTTTTCGAGTCTTTGCCAGAAGGTCACCTTCTCACTGGGGCCTCCTCTGTCCACCGTCTTTAATACTGTCCCCTTTCTACCCCACTCTGGGCCCACCTGCCCTCCTTTACTCTGCATGAATTTTTCTCCAGCACTTACCACCACCTAATATATTAGGTGATTTACCTTTTGTCTACTATTTTGTAAGAGAGTAAACTCTGATTAGAAAGTGAGCTCCCCAGGGCAAGGGTGGGGCAGACTGGGGGGTTTCGTTTGCATTTGCTGCCATAGCCCCACTAAGGTCAAGGTTGGGCACATACCAGATGCTTAGTGCTGATTGAGTTGAACTCAGATCACTGTGTTTGGAGGCAGACACATCAGATTAAATTCCGGTTCAAGGCTATGTGACGCTGGGCTCTGCATCCCTCTTCACTTTCCTAACGTGGAACGTCCACAGGGTCTGGAGAGCCTAGGACAGTGCCCGGCACACAGATACGACTCGGAAACTGGCAGGCTGGCTTTTGAGGGTCAGGTTTGGAGTCGGAAGTTTGTGCTTCATGGAAGCCTCATCCGTCAGGGAGGCCTGGGTTGAGTTCTGGGGCTGCCACTTCCTAGCTCTGTAACCTTAGGCAAATCACGGAGCCTCTCAGAGCCTCAGCATCCTGTTTGTAAAGTGGGCCTCAAACCAGTGCTCCTACCGCCCCAGAGAGTCACTGGGATGTGGCACAAGATGTCCAGGCACAGAGCAGGCATCCAGGCTCGCTGGCCCCCCTTTCCCTCCTTCCAGGGGGGCTGTGGGGAGCCGGGGAGCAAAAGCCTGTGAAGGCCCAGGGCCCAGGGCAGGGCACTTGGTTGCAGAAGGGCTAT
This sequence comes from Oreotragus oreotragus, assembly GCA_006410675.1. Classification (NCBI taxonomy): domain Eukaryota; kingdom Metazoa; phylum Chordata; class Mammalia; order Artiodactyla; family Bovidae; genus Oreotragus; species Oreotragus oreotragus. The sequence goes on along the minus strand of SJYX01015819.1, from coordinate 125,181 downwards.
TGGCCCCCTGGCCCCTGCCCATCTGTCCCCTGCTGCGCCTCCACAGTTACCCAGCCTGGGCTTCGCAAGGATGTCTCCAGCTCCCCCACCGTCTCAGGCCCACAGTCTCTGCTCTCCCAAGGCACTGTCTCTCTGCTCACTTTGGCACTGATGGGCTCTAAACATGCCCAAAATTAGAGGATGGCTTCCCCCAGAACCCACAGCAAGTCCCAGGAAGAGGGGTCTCCTGGGGGATGGAGGGCTTCTCCAGGAATGGGGGTAGAGGATTGACTTCCAGGGGCTCTGGCTGGCTTTGCAAGAGCGGAGGAAGACCAGGAGGGGCTGCTGCAGCTCTGCAGCTGCCAGTCAAGGAAGGGGGCGGGGCGTGGGCTGGATGGGATTCAGAACAGGCAGGTAGCCATGGCAACCTTTCCTGTCACTCCAAAACAGGAGATGCCCATCTACCTCCTATGTCTAGGAGAAGCCCCAGAGAGGACTGGTGGGGCCGAGGTCGGTCACTGCTCCCACCTTACTGCCCTAAAGGGGTTGACTCTTTTGAGGACGGTCCTGCCTCCCCACCACTAGCATGGTGTTGGGGTAAAGCCTGAGGCTTGCACAGGAGGCCCTTCAGCAGGCATGGGGGATGGGAGGGGAGATGACCTCACTGCCCATGCTGCGGGAGAGCTGGGAACTTAGAAACAATCTTAAAGTTGGCACTTCCACCCAAGGCAGGGATGTATCAGTCACCACATGGGTCTGGCTTCCCCATTGCAGCTGGCTTGGTGGGTACCGACTTGACAACACCCCAGAGCAGCCCTGCTCGGGAGGTGATGTGTTCCGGAGTTCAGCACCCTCTTTGGGCTATGGCAGGAAGCAGCAGAGGCCAGGCCAGTAGATGTGCACGGGACAGTAGATTAAGTGTATTGAGTATCTGAGGTCTAGTGGGGGAAACATAGGCTTCTCATCTGCCTCTGGGCAGCCTGGGTTGGCCACCGAAGCACTGGGTTCATCCTGGGGTTGCAACCTCGTCCTGAGCTCCTCTGCTGGGCACTCTGCTGGGCACTTTGCCTGCACGATCTCATCCCATCCCAGATCAGCCTGAGGGTGGTACTGCCAGGAGCCCCATTCTGCAGCCAGTGAGGCTTAGCCAGGCCCAGCCAAATTCCCAGGGCACACCCGTGCAGCAGAGCTGCTTTTAAAGCCAGCTCAGCCCACCTCCCAAACCCTCTTTGCAGATGAAGAAACCAAGGCCAGGGGAAACCAAGGCCACTCACTAGGAAATATCAGAGCTGTGAGGCTCTGAGGCCAGGATCCTTAGCCTGGGGTCTATGAACATGGGTGGGAAGAAATACAATTTGATATTCACTCACCTCTAACTGAAATTTAGTGTTTCCTTCAAGTGTGAATGCAAGCAACACCCCAGTTATGGTAACAGCACCTCTGACTTTGTCACCAGTCGAAATCAGTGTTTCCACGTCACACTGTGGCAGAGATCCGGAAATATCATCTGTGCTCATGTCTACTCTGAAAGCACAGTGGTTGTGACGCCATTAGATCTTGTCATGTAACAGGAATAAGGAAGCAGTCAGTTCAGTCGCTCAGTCGTGTCTGACTCTTTGCGACCCCATGGACTGCAGCACGCCAGGTTTCCCTGTCCATCACCAACTCCCAGAGCTTGCTCAAACTCATGTCCATTGAATTGGTGATGCCATCCAACCATCTCATCCTCTGTTTTCCCCTTCTCCTCCTGCCCTCAATCATTCCCAGGATCAGGGTCTTTTCTAATAGTCCGTTCTTCGCATCAGGTAGCCAAAGTACTGGAGTTTCAGCTTCAGTGTCAGTCCTTCCAATGAATATTCGGGACTGATTTCCTTTAGGATGGACTGGTTGGATCTCCTTGCAGTCCAAGGGACTCTCAAGAGTCTTCTCCAACACCACAGTTCAAAAGCATCAATTCTTCGGCGCTCAGCTTTCCCTATAGTCCAACTCTCACATCCATACACGACTAATGGAAAAACCATAGCTTTGACTCTACAGACCTTTGTCGACACATACATTGCTATAGCCCAATTTAAAATTGTTTGATAACTTTTTTAAAAAAAGCAACAAAGTTGACTTGTTTTGTAATCATGCATACTTTATGATTTAAAAAAATTGTTCCGAGAAAGAGCTCACAGCCTTGACCAAACGATCCCAGGGGTCATGGAATAGAAAAGGTTAAGTCAGCTTGCCCCCAGCCTGCGCTCCTAACCACTGACTCATCTCTCCCTTTTCTCCTGACTCCAGCAGAGTCAGAAGCTTGGACTAACTTGGGGGCTGGCACATTCGGGCAGGCCTGTCCCTCTCCTCCTTTCCCTGGTGACTCTCCTCCACACTTTCCCATCCCTCGGCCAGGCAGGGGTTAAAATGCCTAGTTCTCTGGAGAATCCACTCTTCCCTTTTACAACCAAGTCAGGTTTGTGCCAATTTCCAGGCACCAATTACGGGCCAGCTCTCTCAGACCAATTAAAATGTGCAGGTGCCATAATGTCGACATCAACAGTCTGGGGTTATCTCAGCAGATATTTTTCATGAAATATTTATAAGAGACTCTGAGGATTTTAACTCCTTCCATGGCCATGCCTCCCTGTTCCAGCAGTGCTCTTGCAGAATCCTGCCGTGACGGGGATGGGAGGGCAGAGAGGCTGAGAATGACTGGGGTCGGGGAGGAGGGAACAGGACTTCACAGAAGTTCTTTTAAAACAACAAAAAAAGAATCTGCAGAATTGGACTAATCAAGTGCTGGTGTTCTAGAGAGTGCCCCTGTGGGTTCCAAAAGACCGAGGTTTCAGTCTGGACCCTCTGGTGCCCTTGCTGTGAGACCCCAGGCAAGCAGATCACTAGTCCTTTCTGGGTTTCTGTGTGGTGGATTGTAAATGAGAGGAAATGGTCTTCACACAGCTGGGGCAGGAAGTTCACAGCTGAGAGGGCGGGAGAGGCTTTGGAAAGGGTTCCTGCCTGCAGGAGACTCCTCTCCAGCTGCTCTGGCTCCTGAAGCAGGTGACCTGGGCTCTTCAGCTACCAGGAGTAGGGTGTCAATGGCACCGAGTGTGTGTTGATGAAACATTTCTGGAATGAACACATGACTAGACTTGATCACTTTCTAGCTCTGTGACTGGCTGTAAAGGTCTGTCAGTCTCTTCGCCAGTAACAGGTGTTCCTGGACCCAGACCCTCAGGGTTGTCCTGCGGATGAGTGGAGACCACGCTGTTAGGAAAGTGGAAAGACTTCCCAGTGCTTATAAGGGTATCGTCTGCGAGTCTGGATGAGCTTTCTGGGGATCTACCAAGGAGGGACTTGTGAGCTGGCAGAGACTGTGCTGCCAGACGGGGCTGCTGACAATACTGTTCCCCGTTTTGCCTGCTTCCAGTCTCCTTGCTGTCGGGTAGCACCCTCCCACGCTGACTCTGGCTTGGCCAGGACTTGCTTTGGCCAGTGGAACAGCAGCAGACTTGATGCAAGGCAGGGCTTGCCAAAGCACTTGAGGATTTCCATGTCCCTCTTGCTCCTCTGCCCTGGTCACACGAATGTGTCCCAGCTGGCTTGCTGGAAGGACTGAAGAGACCTGTGGAGAAGACTCAAGGCATCTCAGACCAGCCTACAGCCCAGAGCAGCAGGGCTCTCCCACAGAGAACAGAAGAGGCACCCAGCCAAACTGCAGACTGTGAACGCTAACAAATAGCTGTTGTTTGAAGTCACTAACTTGGGGGATAATTTGTTACCCAGCAGCAGCTAACTGATACAGTGATTATATCTGCCCCACAGCCTCTTTGATCTTTGTACTCTCCTTGAAGAGATAGAACAACACTTTGGTGTCCCCTTCCCTGGGGGTCACCAGGGCCATTGTCCAAACAGAGAGGCAGTTTGCCTAGTGGTGGAAGGTGTGACCTCCAGGCCCAGACAGCGCTGGGATCCCATCCCAGCTGTGGTGACCTGCAGATAGTTACTGAGTCACTCTGGGCCTTAATGTCCTCATCTGAAAAAAGCATGGTTCCTTTGCCATAGGGTTGTGATGAGGACTAGAAAGATAAAAGATATCCGATGTAAAGTGCATGGCACAGAGGAAATGCTCAAATAACATTTTTTGTCATTATTTATTTGTTCTGGTTGATGATCAACCCTTCCTTCCCCCACAAAAGTCTCCGTTACTCTCTATCAGCTTGGATTGCCTGTAGGCTTTGCCAGGACCACCCCACCACCGCCCTTCTCTCATCCACAGCAGAAGGAGACAAGCTAAAATCTGCAGCCACGTGTACTTGGTTGGTGCAGATTTCACAAACGCTGTGATTTTTGGCGAGCAGAGCCTACCAGTTCAGAGGAACAAGCCCTTCTGACGGCACACAAGATTTAACCACTGCCAAAGCACTGCCACATCCATGCATGCCCAGATTTGACAGCTTCACAGGGCTTCCGGGAGATGGTCAGGCCAGGGACTAGTAGCTCCATTTTACAGATGGGGACCCTTAGGCTCAGAGAGCTTCCCTGACTCACAGGAGCTAGGATTTGGTTTCAGGTTGTCTGGTCGCAGAGGAGACCTGCCTTCTGTCCTGGATGACTCAACCTCTCCCAGAGGGGCAAGTCTCAGCCTTGGAGATGCAGGTCTGAGCTCTGGGATCTCTGGATGAGGGGATGGTCTGGACTATATCTTTGCTTTTGGAGTCCTGAAGTTACTTCTGTGGAACTGTGATTTTATTTCCCGAGGGGAAGGTGTCTCATCCTGTCCCTGAGCCCCTGGAATAGTTAGGGAATTATGGTGGGGGATTCCTTTTGTAAAGTCAGGATTTTAAAATTAAAAGCGATTAAGCAGGGTCCTCCCTTTGCACTGGCTGGCACCCCTGACATAGGAAAGCCACCAGCAGTCACAAGGCTGCTCCGTGCCCTGACAGCCCAGCCCCAGGAGGCCCTCGGAGCCTGGTTAGGGATGTGGGCAGTCTGCCCTGCCTCTCTCCCTTGTGAACCTTAGCTCACGCCCAGCTCACGCGGTGCAAACAGGAGGTGAGGGGGCTCTCACCAGTCTATTTATTCACTCGAAATCTTGGCTACTGCTCTACTGAAACCCAACTCTGCCCTTTCCACCTCTTCTTCCCCCAAAAGGTACTTTCAGAGTTTGCAAAAGAGGCTGGAAGGTTTTCACAGCTTCAGGAAGGTTTGAAACACAATTTTAAAACAAAAGCGAAAACACTGTAGCAAGAATATTAAAGAACCCAGTGGGAAAGGGCAGCGGAAAACAGCTTCGTGTTGGCTGATCCCCTTCCAGGGCGGGGTGCCGGGGTGGGTGGGGTGGCCTGTGAGACAGGCGCAGCTGGAATGAACGTATCACTTCCCTCGCTGTCCTAAGCGTTTTCCTGTTGCAGCCGGTCCAATTACTATGTTTCCACCACTAGAATTTGAGACAGTCGTGAACAAGTGATTGTTACAAAGACCAGACTGTGTGTGGGAATGTGGAGAGGAGGCAGCACCCTTGTTTGCTCTGTGCTTTGCAAACTGGCTCCCAGGGCTTCCAGGACCCCTGGAGTGCCCCGTCTGAGGGCAGAAAAAGGGACTGATCCTCTCAAGCGGGGCCGGACCAGGGGGTCTATAGACCCTCAGCCATGGGCACAATGTGTGCCCGACCCCGGACCGACGGGAAGGACCTCTGTCCAGGCCTGCTTCATGCTAAAATTAGGGTTGTTGCTGCTGCTGCCAGTTTGATCTCTGAGCCGTCTCTCTCCTCAACCACAAGGGAGAGCCTCATCTTGAGCTCCCAGAGGACCAGGTTTGGGTGGAGATGCTGAGTCTGATTTCTGACACTTTGCAGGGATGAGCAGAAGGGGCAAGTGTCTAATCACCAGAGCTCAAGAGGCCTGGACAAAGCGGGCGCTGAGCCCCTCAGCCAAGTGATGCCTGCACTCCTGGGGAGTGGGCGCTTGTAGGGATTGGGGAGGGCTCTGGAGGAGGCCCTGGGGTCCTCCGTTCTCTCCTTTAGCCCCTCCAGGTCCCTGCAGCTCCCTGGGGCCGACGCACACGGGGCCTTGACCACGCAGCCACGGCCCTGCGCCTCATACCCTCCTGTGTCCTGAGATCTTAGTCTGTGTGTCCATCGTGACCTTCAACCATCAAAAGCCAAAGTTTAAGATTTTGGGAAACTGCCCAATTGCTTTCCTGCTTGCTAAAGCAGGCAGAGCTTTAAGAGGCCCATCCAGACATGGGTTTAGAGCAATTGGCTCTCAAAGTCAGGACCAAGCTTCTTAGAAGCTGGGCCTGCTTCTCTCCCTGTGATGTGGGAAGGAGGAGGCAGCCCCACTGGCCGATCTGGGGTTGGGAGCATCAGCTCCAGGAACATGACTTTCCTTCAAGGAAAATGAAGGAGCTTCCTGTGGGGGAACAAGGATTCAGTGAGGGAGCAGAGGATTCTTGGAAAAGTCCTCACCTCAGCTGGGATCTCTGAGTTGCTCTGAGGTCCTTCTCAAAAATTTGCTCATAAACCTTCAGGCCATGAGTCTGCAGCTCTACAGAATTCATACATCAGATTTTATTTACTTTTTTGGAGTGACTTCCAGGTGATAGGCATTGTACTTTAGATGCTGGACACTCAGCAGGTTAGAGAATCCTGCCCTCTTGGAGCTCATGTTCCAATGAGGAGAGAAGAGAGGTCATCCTGCTTACCCCGAGATCCTGTCCAGTTCACTTCAGATGCCACTCAGTCGTGTCTGACTCTTTGCGACCCCGTGGACTGCAGCATGCCAGGCCTCCCTGTCCATCACCAGCTCTCGGGGTTCACTCAAACTCATGTCCATTGAGTCGGTGATGCCCTCCAACCATCTCATCCTCTGTCGTCCCCTTCTCCTCCTCCCTTCAATCTTTCCCAGCATTAGAGTTTTTTCAAATGAGTCAGTTCTTCACATCAAGTGGCCAAAATATTGGAGTTTCAGCTTCAGCATCAGTCCTTCCAATGAATATTCAGGACTCATTTCCTTTAGGATGGACTGGTTGGATCTCCTTGCAGTCCAAGGGACTCTCAAGACAGTGTCCAGCTGTCCCATTTTACAAAGAAGCAAACCCATAGAGGGAAGGAAGTTGCCCAGGATCACACAAGTCCCTGAACCCAGGCATCCTGGGCGCTAGCCAGCAGGGCTCCCATCACCCTAGGCTGCTCATAGGAGTTAAAGTAGCTAAAAGCACCTCTGAGTCAGGGTTGTTCACCTTGTAATTGGAGAAAAGAGGTAGGTTTGAAAGCCCTGTCAGCAGCTGCTGGCTGCCTTCTTCAGCCAAGGAGCCTGGCAGAAAGCTACTGGCCCCGGAGTCTAAGGTCTCTGCCCTTCTCCCATTGCTGACAGCACGAGCCAGGGAGGGCCAGGAGGTGATGAAAGGCAAGGGCCGGCTAAGGAGGTGGAGGCGGGCCTTCCTTCCAGGCTGCCTCTCCAGGCTGGGGCTGAGCCTGGGTCTCTTTCAGCCAGTGGCAGGAATGTCACAGGCCAGTTCCTGAAAAGCCTCTGTTTCTGATCTGAGAGCTGATCCCTGTAGCTGTTACTAGTAGAGACCATATACTAGCATTTCCCCCTGCTATTGCATTTTACAGCTCACGGCTCCTCTGAATAGCATTTTCCCCATTAAATCAGATGTTTTGCAAAAAAAAAAAAAAAAATGGGGGGGGGAGGTGGAGAAGGGAATCGTAATCACAACCATAAATCATAAGTCACATTACTGTAAGGGGATGGCTTCCTGTCTTCCTGGGATCGGTGATTCGGCAGCGGTGTGTGGGAAAGCTTGCTATAATGAGGCGACAGGGGAGGCCAGGTCTTCCCAGGGCACATCTGCCACCAGCCTGATGTTTCACACAGCCTTGCTTCTGAATCACTTCCGCCTCAGGGGGGTTAGCACATTTATTGGAAGACTGGGGGAGGGGGGACGGGGGTGCAGCAATAGGGAAAAGTAAATCGCAAGAGGAGAATGGTATTTGCCACCCCAGATGCTGCCTGATGATCCTAAGAAGAGGTGGAGTGCTGCCCAGGATGCCCCACACCCCCCAGCTGGGTTTGCAGAGAGTCCTGAGTCTTGGTCCAGAATGCCGTCACACGTCTGCGGGTACCAAGAAGGCCTGTGTGCTCCCATGGCCCATCACGCTTGCCTTGGAGCCAGAATCCTTTATGGATGAGAAAACTCTTTGTGGGCATGCGTGGGGGCTCCCGGGCTCTGCCAGCGGCACCTCTGTGATCCCACAAGCTCTCCTCTGAGCATAAATAAATCAACAGCAGGAGAACTTAGGGAAACTCAAAGAGGAGAATTTAAAAGAGGGCTCTGGGGATGAAAATAAAATATAAAGTGCTGCAGCACTTGGGAGAGGGCTTGGGCCCTGAGGAAGAGGAAGAAAAGGGTAGTTATATATCTAAGAACAAGTGGAAGGGCTTACCACTGAGACTTCAGGAAGAAGAACAGAGAGATTCAGGGACTGCCCCAGGCCACACAGCGGCCTCGGGGCCAAAGGTTCCTTATTCACACAGTCAAGGTTCAGTGATCTTAGTGGCTTAATCAACAAGATGTACTGAGCACTGCACGTGTCCAGGCCCTGACTTGGGAACCTAGAGGATGAAGATGCATCCCTGCCTTCAAACGTTCATAGAACAGCAAGGGAGAAAGGCAGGGTAGCAATTATTGTGTGGGGCACAGAAATTTATGGTTCATTTTAGATTTATTGCCATGGTTTATTTCCTGAAGGATTTTTGATGCAGAAAATACAAACAAAAAGCTGTGGTGAGGCAAGAACAAAGATTCTGAGCACAGTAGTAGAAGAGATGGTCAGGGAGGGAGACTGGGGGCAGAGAAAGTGATGACAGTGGGGGAACTTAGGAGACCTTCCTCTTAGTCATGCTTCAGCTTGATCTTGAAAGAAAAATGGGAGTTTGCCCGAAAGCTCAGAGTTTTACAGAAAGCTCAGAAGGGCACTCCGAGTGGAGGAGGAGAGAGTCTGTGCAAAGGCCCAGAGGTGGGTAGGGCAGGGTGCACGGGTCACCTGCAGATGTTCCAAAGGCTGCCAGGCCGGGTGGTGAGGAGGTCACTGGGGGAGGTAAGGTCAGCAGAGGCCAAGCTGAAAAGGGTTTTGATGCCCAGGAGTTTGAACTTGATCTCATAGGCAGTGAAGAAGAAGAGACAGATTCTAGGAAGAGATGTCAGAGTGAGGTAGGCATTCTAGAAAGATCCCTCCCATGGTAGAGAAGCTGATGGTGGTAAGAGGCAGCCAGGCGACTTTGACCAGGTAGAAGGGGACGAGGAAGAGTCTCTTGGGCACTGGCAGTGGAGATGGAAGATTTGATGAAGACATTTGATGCAGGGAGTTGACAGGGCTTTGGGAGAGAAGGAAGGCAGCTTCCCAGCAGCCTCTGAGGCTCCTGCTTAGAGAGGACTCAAGCAGGCAGTGATGGTGTTAGCCTTTGGGCTTCCTGACTTCCGGCCGGTCTTCCATCGCTGAGCTACTCTCTCTCTCTCTCTGGTTTGCTGTTGTTTAGTCACTAAGTCATGTCTGACTCTTTTGTGACCCCATGGACTGTAGCCTGCCAGGCTCCTCTGTCCACAGGATTTCCCAGGCAAGAATACTGGAAGGGGTTGCCATTTCCTTCTCCAGGGGGTCTTTCTGACCCAGGGATCGAACCTGCATCTCCTGCACTGGCACGCAATTCTTTACCACTGAGCCACCTGGGAAGCCCTCTCCCTAGTTCGGAAACCTGAGGGCAGGTTGGGGAACCAGTAGATGCTGGTGGTAACCCCAGCTCCTCTGTTACCAGCTGCGCAACCTCAGATAAGTCACTTCCCCTCTCTGAGCTTCTGGGCTCAGTGTTCTTATCTGGAAATGGGATAACCTGCAGGCAGGGCTGACTTGAGGATCACTACCTGTGCGCTTGTTTCAAGTGGGTCCCAGCGGGAAGCGGACAGCTCACTCAAGTTGGGTGACTGGAGAAGAGATTTAATAAAGGGACTGTTCACGAAGACCTGGGTGGGATGCAGGGAAATCTCAATGAACAGTGAGTGCCCTGGGGGACTGTGGTTCCCGTTGCCACCACAGGCCTGTGTGGGGAAGGCTACCTGGCAGGAGCTGTGACCTTCAGTCTAGGAATACAGCAGCTACCTCTCTTCCCCATTCGTCACTCTATGCCCCGAGACTGAGTATCTGTCTCCTCTGGAGTGTGAGCAAGGCAGTGGACCTCCCTAGCCAAAAATCAGCTTATCTGAAGGTCAGCATGGATTCACAGTCTTGACTCCAGCCTCCTCACCTGAAACAAATCAGGCAGAGAAGCCAAGGCAAGCTGCTGACACCAAATCAGATTTATGCAAAGCCCTTACCACCAGGACTGGAAATTATCTTTCTCTATGTCCTGTCTCCCTCTACCCTCTCCTTTTCTCTGCCTCTTTGCCTCCTTTCCCCCTTCTTCTTCCTCTTCTTTTTTCCTTTTCTCTCCTCTCTGTCTTTCCACCCCCCACTTTTGACCTCCTTTAACAGCCAACACCTCGGAAAGAGCCACTTTTCAGACAGAATTGTTGCTTTTCGCTTGCTAATTTCATTATTTTACTTGTCTTTACATTTCAAGGAGCTTGCTGGGTCTACTACAGAGTGTTCCATTTACTAGATGGATTTATTGCCCTCAGTTTTGACCCAACATTTGTGGACTCTGGCCCCAGGGAGAGAGGTGTGCAGTTAGTTGTTCGGGTATTGGGGCCCCCAAAGCTCTGGAAACTATGTCCAGCAAACAGAGGCTCCTAGGACCTCCTGGGAGTGAGAGGCTTGGTATTCTGTCTGTACTTGGAGTAGAGCCAGGGCTGCCTGCCCATAGCCTGGCCCATCTAGTGGGATGGCAGTGGGACCCAGGGATGGAGCAGCTGCGCTGTGTGTGCTGGGAGAGAGTGAGCTCAGCCAGAGCAGAGCTCAGGTGGCCACGGTAAGATGGGATGAAAGAGCCACTTTTCAGACAGAATTGTTGCTTTTCGCTTGCTAATTTCATTATTTTACTTGTCTTTACATTTCAAGGAGCTTGCTGGGTCTACTACAGAGTGTTCCATTTACTAGATGGATTTATTGCCCTCAGTTTTGACCCAACATTTGTGGACTCTGGCCCCAGGGAGAGAGGTGTGCAGTTAGTTGTTCGGGTATTGGGGCCCCCAAAGCTCTGGAAACTATGTCCAGCAAACAGAGGCTCCTAGGACCTCCTGGGAGTGAGAGGCTTGGTATTCTGTCTGTACTTGGAGTAGAGCCAGGGCTGCCTGCCCATAGCCTGGCCCATCTAGTGGGATGGCAGTGGGACCCAGGGATGGAGCAGCTGCGCTGTGTGTGCTGGGAGAGAGTGAGCTCAGCCAGAGCAGAGCTCAGGTGGCCACGGTAAGATGGGACGAACCAGACGGAACCTACTGAGTCCTAGGAGCTGGGCAAGGGCTCTCACATCCTGCGTGGCTCACGCTGGCCCCACATGGTACTTCTCGCTTTATAGATGAGGGGAGCGAGGCTTCTGTCTGTGATTAGCCCTGCGGGGAATATGGAGCACGTACAGTAAGGTCAACAGCCTTATCAGTCGGCATCTACCATGTGCCTGGCCCCGGGCGGTGATGAGGAAGACCATTCTCACCTCACCTAATTCCAGAAGGGAGCAGATGAAGCTGGCGGTCAGAACCCCGGGAGTCAGGCCTGGGGACTTCTCAGGTGCCTCCTAGAAACCCAGTGTCTGCACTGAACAGACGGGCAGCTGAGGCCCAAGGGGAGGAAGCGTCTTCCCCCAGCCGTACGGTGAGTCTTCTTCCACCACCTCGCAGTGTTGCTTCTCCAGAAGTCTGTTCTGCTTCTAGACTCCCCTGTTTAGAAGTTGATTTTCATTCCCCTACTTAAACAATTAAGCTTTAACACACCAAAAACAGATCATTATCCTCCTAAGGTTTAAAAGGCAAGATTACTATTTGTAACACAAGCGATTAGCTACCTTCTGGTGTCTCCATACTTCTTTCTCTCCATACTTCTTACTCTGGGGGAGCTGCACATTAGGGGTGCCAGCCAGAGTTGGCAAATGGAAATACTGGGGTCTTGGAGGTGGAAATACTCCAGGAAGGGAGGGAAGTGTGCCGGGGCTGGTGGCAAGAGGGTGTGCAGATGTGGAGAGCTTCTCTTCAGGGTGCCGGCTTGGCTCTGCCAGTCCTCAAACATTCCTTTCCCCACTGCTGCCTGAGCTGCGTCACTGCACCAGTGGGACAGGATGGCCGCCCACTTCCCGGGGTGACAAGTGTGTGAGTCAGCTGTGGCAGCCTAGGTGAGTTCCTCCTACAGAGGACCTCAAATGGCCCTGTGAGCCCCCTGCATTTAGATTAAATACATGATGTTTTTTCATACTGCTGGAAGGAGGATCCCTAGATTTCATCAGATCTTTTTTTTTTTAATAGCAGAAAGAAGAATGATCTTTATGTTTATTTTGTGATGGAATACACATAAAGAGGGGTTTTCCCCACTGGCTCAGCAGTAGAGAACCCACGTGTGAGACAGGAGCCACAGGAGACGAGGGTTCGATCCCTGGGTTGGGAAGATCCTCTGGAGAAGAGCATGGCAACCCACTCCAGTATTCTTTTTTTTTTCTAATTTTTATTTTTACTTTATTTTACTTTACAGTACTGTATTGGTTTTGGCATACATTGACATGAATCCGTCATCCCACTCCAGTATTCTTGCCTGGAGAATCCCCATGGACAAAGGAGCCTGGTGGGCTACAGTCCATAGGGTCTCAAATAATGGAAAGAATAATGGAGAAAGTGTTGGGTACCAATCCTTGCATTGAGAAGCACGCCACTGTCAGTAGCTGGAGGCCCCCAGTAAGCCCCACTTTAACTGGATCACCCTTCTCTCCACTGAGGTAACTACTCTCCTGGTTGGTTTGTTTGTTTAATGGTCATTTCTGGCTGCCTCCATCATTTTCCCACCTAGGAGCCTATTCCTAATTGACAGCTTGTTCGGTGGTGCCTGCTTTTGAACTCTGACCGTGAACATCCGGACTTGCTTCCCAAGGCACACCCGAGATCCGCCGAGGCGAGTGTGAACCTGACGTTTGCTCCCTCTCTCTGCTCTGTCGTCTCATGTCGCTAACTCAGCCGCAGCTCGCCGGCTTCTGGAAATGAGGGCTAGTTCTAAGACCTGACTTTTATGAGCGATGTTCTGTAGACATTGTCTTGTGAGCGTGCAGGAGTTTGTCTAAGGAGAGTAGCTGGGGGTATTGTTGGGTCCTGGGCTGTGTGCACATTCAGTGATTGTTTTCCAGAGCGTTTTTTCCAATTTACATTCCCATCAGCAGGAGATGAACGTTCCGGTTCCTTGATATCTCACTGTGGTCCACACTGTCAAGCACGTTGATTTTACCAATCTGGTGTATGTATGTGTGTGTGTGGTGGAGGGGTGGTAATATTTATTTATGTCATGCCATGTGACCTGTGGGATTTTAGTTCCTGGACTTGGGGGTCAAACCTAGGCCTTTGGCAGTGAGAGCTCGGAGTCCTAACCACTGGACATCCAGAGAATTCCCTGTTGTTTAATTTGTATTTCTTAGATGATTAGTACGAGTGGTCACTTTTCCTGTGTCTATTGGCCTTCGGGGTTTCCTTTCTGGAAAGCAGAGCTCTTGTCTATTGCCCATATTTTTATTGAGTTGTATTATTTTTCAATGATTGATTCATATTGGACTTTCGGTTTGCTCTTGTACTAAAGTACTCTGGACATCAGTCCTTTGCCCTTATCGGAGTTGCAAGAATCTTCTCACACCATGGCTTTTCTTAAGATGTTATTCACTGCAGTTTCAAAAGGCCCATGACCCCAGGGAAGGTTGAGAACCCCTCATGGAAGAAGTTCTATAAACAGGAGGCCCATGAGCCAGAAAACCTCAAACTTTTGTTAAGATTAATGGTATTTAGAGCAAACTGAACCAGAAAGCAAGAATGTCACGTTCAAAGATTTGCAGTTTTCTTGGGAAAGACCGGTCTGTCTGGGTCTGCACCTTCTGCATAGTGGGGTGGCCAGCTGGGCAACGGAAGATGCTCACCGTCACCCCAGAGCCTACCGCTTCCAGACATGAGGGTCCTTGGTTTGCACTGGTGGGTTTCGTTGCCCACGTTACCTCTGGGTATTTGCATGTCATTAGCACGCTGCATTGCACCATTCTATGCAGAGATCCATCTACCCCTGTGGTGTGGACACTTCTGGTGGGGCTGCCACTTCAAGTGAATCTCAGTCACTAAATCCAGAGCAAGAGGAAATCTCCCCACATCTTCTGAGCAGGTTTGATGGAGACCTGTGAGGACCTGGCTCCTACAAGGGCACGGAGAAGAAGGGAGATGCCCAGAATCAGGCCGTGAAGGCACCTCTGCCTTGCTAAGTGCTTGGAGGTGCCACCATCTGTTTGGGAAGACTGGCGATGACCCGTAAATCAGACAGATGTGAGCATCGGCTCGTCTTCAGAGGCAGCCCGTCCCCTTGATCTCCAGCTAGTTGGTTCCCTGTTTATCTGGGGGCAGTTTGATTTGCATCTCATTTACATCCACTGGTGTGCTGAAGTCCAGGGTCCAGACTTCAGGTGTCTGAGATAAAATGAAATCATACAACCTGCTGCAAGTGGGTTCACATCTAATACAGGAGGTCTGAGCAGCCTGAAGCCGAGTGGGCTCTTTTCTGCAGCTCATTTCTTGAGCACTTACTGTGTACCAGCTGCTGCGCTAGGAGCTCTCCACGCGGGGTCTTACTCCAGCTTTCACATGACTCCACGTGCTACGGCTATTCAGCCTTCATGCTCTGATGCGGTAGCAGAGCCTTGCCCAGGTGACCTAGCGTTGGGGCATAACACGGAGGTTACCCATGCACCCGCTGGAGTCAGATAGACCGGTCCTGGGATCCTAGCTCTCGCCTTTGTCGACTGAGTATTCTTGGACAGGTTACTTCCTGTTTCAAGGGCGTGAGCCTTCCCACTGAGAGCATGGGAACACTCACGCAGTTATTCCTGAAGGTTTGGGTGAGGCTGCCATGGACCACACTGTGAACACAGCTCGGGGATCCCGCAGCACTGTGATGAGGAGGAGAGAGGGTTTAGTCAGCCTCATTCTTGTTTCTCTGGAGTCCACTCCGTCTCCCACGAAAGTGCTGATTTTCCCATTAACCACAGGCACAAAATGCGAGTTTCCTGCCCCAACCTGCTAGATGCCCACTCCTCGTCCTCACCCAGCTTCAGCATCCCATCGACTCGGCAAGGTGACCCTGGGCTGGGGAAGGGGGCTCTTGATGTGCCCCTGGCGTGGGCATGCCATTTACGGGAGGCGAGGGGACTTTTCCCCTGGTGTTAGTCACTGTTTGCCTCATGGAGGAAGCACTGCAGCAGGAATAAAGATTCAAGCTTCTCTCAGTATTTTCTATTACCTTATCCCTCCTCTTTGCAAGCGGCTGTCACACCAGTCTGAGGCCGTTAGTGAAGATGTGGCTGCCCATTTTCCTACAAACAGGCAGAGTGTTTCAAACCTGCACAATTGTCCTGCGGCAATGATGCAGAACTTCCTGAATTGTCCCAGACTAATCTAGAATCTGGTCACAGTAGAGTCTTCTTCTCTGCTCCCAAGTCTGACCCACCCACTCTGGATGGCTGGTTGATTTCAGCCCCCGGACCCCCTGAATCACCCTTCCCAGGAGAGTGTGGTGGTGAAATCGGGCTTTGGGGATCAGATCGCCTGGGGCTGAGTGCTTGTTCTGCCATTCACCCCCCAGCTGGGTGTTCTTAGAAAAGTTACTGCACTTCTCCGTACTCACATCCATGTCTGTAAAACAGAGATACTAACAGTATGTAGCAGGTGGTTGTGTGTGTCAAACAAATATGTGAATGATGTTAAGAACAGGGCCCTGCATGGACTGAGTGCCCATGACACTGATTACCATTGTTAGGGTGCAGTGTGTGCGGGAAGCATGGCCTTTACCTGAGTTCAAATCCTGGTACCTCCACTAAGGTGCCTGTGACCTTAGCCGTCTCTTTGAACCTCATCTGAGCCTCCTCTGGGTGGCCTACCCTAGAGGGTCATTACGAGACCTGATTCATGGGTGTGGGATTTCTGCGATCACATAGAGCCCTATGCTCGCGTTCATGCTATGCTCTTGCCATCTGGGAATCTCTACTAAGTCTTGAGCAGTCTCTCCTTTTCATTCAACTTTGGGTCCTGCAGACCACATCACACCTTCTTTTCTCCCATCTCCTGCCTTGTCCTGCTCTGGATTGGGCATCAGGGCCCACCACTGGTCCATCAGGGGCCACCCATGTGCAGAATTCAGGGCGCTACCCAGAAGTGGCTGGGCCCTCCCTGGGTTCACCAGACTTGGCCTCCAAGGGCACAGGGGGGATTGTTCCCTCTGGATGACATGTGGACCTGCTTTCAGTGGAAACTTTTTGGCTTGGGATTCTGACCTTGGAGTGTATTGATTGGGGCTCTTCGCTGCTGTGGAACTGGCCATATATTTTCTGAATATTAGGTGATTTCAAGAAAAAAAAATCAATTTTAATAGCACCAATCAAAACTGTAGAACCCTGCAACTGGTACCTGTCTTACTCTACACTGGTTTAGAGGATAGGGAGGCAAAGAGCCAGGGGTCCCCCCAGCTCACTGTTGCCTCCCCAGCACCAGAGGGTGGGGGTAAGGCGATGGGAGTGGGGGCAAGTAGTAGATGGGGCCTCACCAGAGCAAGCAAACTTCCTCCCTAGGAGCAGCTCCTTAGATCTATACATTTTGTGTAACAGCTGGTTAATCTTTAAGCCAGAACTTATTCTTTAATGACAGTTATTAATTGTTTAACAGTTAATTCATTCTCATGATTGAAAATCCAGAAGGCACAAAAGGATGTGGAGTGAAAGGTCTTCCTCTATCTCGTTTTCCTTCTTGGAGGTAACAAATGGTTTCGGTTTCTTGGGTGCTTCTAAGAGATAGTTTATTTTTATTCCAGAAGAAAATATAGTTACAGTTTATATTTGTATATTTATATTGTCAAGAAGATCCCCTGGAGAAGTGAATGGCTACCCACTCCAGTGTTCTTGCCTGGAGAATCCCATGGACAGAGGAGCCTGGTGGGCAACAGTCCATGGGATCGCAAAGAGTTGGATACAATTAAAGCGACTTAGCGCTACGCAGCAGCCACACATTCCTCCCATTCTAATATAAATGGCCACATGCGGTGCCCACAGTCTGGGCCCGCCCTTTCCGCAGTCCCCCTTGGAGACAGCTGCTTGTCTGTGTCAAGTCCCCCTGCTCTTTGGTGTGGCCGCACTGTCTGTGGTAGAGGAGACCCGACGTGTTTACCTAATGATGGATGTGCTGGTTGTTTTCGTTTCTTACAGGCCTGAGTCTTTTTTTTTTTTTTTTTTTAATGTGGACCTTTATTAAGGTGAGATAGTTTAGGATCCCACAAAGCATGTAGGATTTTAGCTCCCTGACCAGGAATCAGTCTTGCACCCCTTGCATTGGAAGGCAGAGTCTTAACCACTGGTTTGCCAGGGAAGTCCCAGGCCTGAGTCTTTAACAAATTCTATTCCGCCTCACCCAGATGTTGACAGAAATTGTTTAAAGAAGCCAATGGTGTCATTCTCTGGCAAGCTCTGCCTAGTCATTCAGCTTTCCTCACACACCATCTGTTCCAGCTCCAACTGGTTTTCTAGATACGATTCTTGAAGACGGAGGTCCTCTCTCCTTCCTCATTATTCTCTGATATCCGTCCTTCCCCTCTTCCAGAAACCTTCTCCCTCAACGGTCCCGTTTAATACCTCCATTTGCTCCCACAGCACTGCCCTGCCCACCTGTCTCCTCCCCAACGGCCACCTCCTAGGTCCAAGGCTGCAACCTGCTGGGTTGGGAGCACGGCAGTAACGTCCTCTCCTGCTGATGGGAGCCACACAGGCCACTCCACCAATCCATGGCTGCTGGGTGCTCAGCAGATAAAACCCCAAATCCTCAAGCCACTCTGCCCCAGCTGCCTCCACTCTCTGCCGCTCATCAGCCTATACTCTCACACCGCGGAGCTCTTGTCTGACTCTGAGTCTCTGCACACACTGTGCCTTCGCCTGGAGCACCATCCTCACCCCAGACACCCTCCTCCACCTTCTCAAAGCCCACTCCCTTGAAGTCTCAGCTTAGATGGCACTTCCTCAGTGAGGCCCGCCCTGACATCCTGTCTAAAATCAGTCACCCCGCTGAGATGTTCTGGGACCATGCCTTGTTTGTTTCCTTATATCATTCACCACTGTGTGTAATTATATGCTTGCTGGTGTGTGTGTGTGTGTGTGTGTTTGAAAGTGAAAGTCGCTCAGTCGTGTCCGACTCTGGGACCCCCACAGATTGTAGCCCACCAGGTTCCTCTGTCCATAGAATTCTTCAGGCAAGAATACTGGAGCGGGTTGCCACGCTCTTCTCCAGGGGATCTTCCTGACCCAGAGATCAAACCCGAGTTCTCCCACATTGCAGGCAGATTCTTTACTGTCTGAGCTACCAGGGGAAAATGTCTGTTTTCCCCATGAGAATATAAGCTGCCTGAGGGCAAAGGTGTGTGTTTTCTTCATGATGATGCCTCTGATCTGTAGCGCAGAACCTCATTAGTGCTTACTGAGTGAACGTACACTTTTCAGCACTTGCTCTTTGACAGGCCTTGTGCTCAGTACTGGTCACTCAAAGTTTAGTAGCTGAAAGTTGAATCCCATGGACAGTGAAGACTGGTGGGGTACAGACCATGGGGTTGCAAAGAGTCGGAAACGACTAAAGTGATTTAGCACAGTTGAAAGTTGATTAATAGCTAAATAGAAGCCAGAAGGATGTGTACCTTCCTGGTATTATCACCCAATGAGGAAGAGTTGACTCTGCCCCAGAGAAAGTCTCGAAGGATGAGGGATGTTTCTGCAGCAAGGAAGAAGGGGAAAGGCATTCCAGGTAGACTGCACAGCTTGAGCAGAGGCCTGCGTGGGGAGAGAGTGTGGGCCCCACAAAACTGGGACACAGGTGCATCGTGAGATTGGACAAGGTAAGCTGGGTCATTTCACTAAGGTCCTACTGGGATGGGTCAAGGAATTTGAAGATTTTTCTTGTTTTCTATTTCTTTGTATCCCTAGCCCTCTTTTCATCCTGGACATATGGTGGAAGTTCAAAGAAAAAACCCTAGATGTAAGCTGGTGATACTGGACATTAACTCTGTTTTACAGGAGGGAAACCAAGAGTCACAGATTCAGAAGTGACTTGCCAAGCACTTTCTTATTCTTTTTTTGTCATATTCATTGGAAGCTCCTTGTATCAGTTAGAGGAAGCTAAGCTGCTATAACAGAGACTCAGTCCTAAGAGGAGGCCACCACCTCTCTCCCCCTCTTCTGACCTCAGTCTGCTCCTCTTTGTAAACAGTGCTCTCAGTGGCCGGGCCTCTCCTCAGCCCCCCTCCCCGCTGACCATTCATTCCTGGCTGGTGGTGACTCTGAGCCAGACCTGGACCCTGGCACTGCTGCTCAGTAAAGAGCCCTGGGCAGCAAGTAAGCATTGGTGTCCGTGTTCTAAGGGCTCACAGGGACTGGGAAAACAGGAGAAACTTTTAAGTACTTGAGAAGCACCTTTGAAGATATAGGAATGAGTCAAATTTTTATTATCCAGTGATTAACAGAGACCTCTGGACTGAATGCTTGTGTCAACCCTCAGATTCATAGGTTGAATCCTAATGCCCACTGTGATGCTATTAGGAGGTGGGCCTTCACGGAGTAATGCCCTTTTTAAATGAGGTCCAGGAGAGATCCCTTGCCCCCCACCCCACCATGTGAGTTTAAAGTTAGTCTGTGAATCAGCACACGGGCACTCACCAGACCCTGAATCTGCCAGCATCTTGAGTCTGGACCTCCAGCTTCCAAAACTGTCAGGAATAAGCTTCTGTTATCTGTCGGCCACCCAGTCTGTGGTATTCTGTAAGCAGCTCAAAAGGGCCAAGACAGCCCCCAAGACTCTTCCTGCCAACACTGTGGTAGTCCAACAGGGGTCACTGTTTGTACCTGAAAGTAATAAAATTGCTTTTAAAAGTTCTGTGGTAGAAATCCAAATTAGATTTTTACTACCAACAGTCTAACACTTCATTAATATTAAACATTAATGATAGCTAATATTTATTGAGCAGTTACCATGTCAGGTACCATTTAGCCCCTTAGACGATAGTGCAATCTCTCTTAACCCTTACCACTCCCGAGGGGAGAGCTTCATGAGGCCCCGTTTTCAGATGAGGAGGCTGAGGTTTAGGGAGGAGGTGACTTGATCAGGGCCCCACAGTTAGCCCAGAGCAAAGCTAAGTTTTGACCCCAACTCTGCCTGACTCTAGAACCTTAGCTCCTAAGAAGTGGCTAGGAGCTGAGCACCATGGGAATATCTTCCCCTGAGTATCCACAAGGTGCTCGTGGCCCTTTCATCCTCCAGGCGCCCCCTCCCCTCCAGTTCGTCTCTATCCCTGTTTCATCTGAAGAAATGGAGGCACAGGAGGTCAAGTCCACACAGCTGTGGAGTCCTTCTTCTTGCCCCTACACTTCTGCAGAGAAGGGGTGCATCCTGGCCTTTAGGGATGAATGCCCTTATAAACAAGGCATCCATTCCTGACCGCCCAGCTCTCCCAGGTGGGTGGTCAGCCTTCTCAGACCCTTGGCATGTTCCACACCACTGGGAAGGGAGCCACTGGCCACTCTCCTTGAGTGGGTCCTGCAGCCCCACAGGGATGCCAGCCAATGCTTCTCCCCTCTGGCCCCTTCCCATGTCCTCTTGCTGGTCCAGGGCTGGAGGGTTCATCCACATTCCCTGCCCCTTCTTCTCCTCACCTTATTCTTCTTCTTCCAGGGGTCCCTGATCTTTCTAAAATATTAGCAAGCCTGATAAAGTCACTTTCTGCTTAGAAACTTTGAGTGTTCCCATTCTTTGCAGAACAAAGCTGCTACCTGTCACCCAAGGCTCTGCATGACCTGGCTTTTGTGTGTTACCTCCCCTGCCACTCCCTTCCCCTACCCCGTGGTGCTCCCCCACCTGCAAATGCAAAGGGACGGGCAGAGGGACGGCCTGTGGGCAAATATACCTGGAAGAGTTTCCTATTTCCTTCCTGGAAATGAACCCAGTCTTCCCCATATGTGTTTGACCATGGAGGACTGTAACAGCCTGCAGACCAGTCCCTATGAACCCGCTCCTGTAGCCAGATGGATGCTCCCTATCCTGTACTTGCTGTCTCCACACCTTTCTCCTCCTCTCGCTCCCCCAGCCCCCAGCCCCGTCCCAATACCCGGTCACCCACTCTCCTTAATGAGATATTTAAGGCCCAGGTCAAAACAATACTCCCCATGAAACTGTCCTGATTTTGCCCTTATTGAAGGACTTTTCTCAGCCTCAGCCTTCGACTAGGCTTCTCCCTAACCTTGAACTGTAAATCCAGCCAGGATGTGCGATCCATTCTTGTCTCTCCCCTGCAGTTGACTTGCAATGTCGTGTTAGTTTTAGGCATACAGCAAAGTGATTCTGTAAATACGGCAAAGTTACATACACACACACACACACACACACACATATACATATACATATATGTATATATAACTTCTTCCAATTCTTTTCCATTATAGGTTATTACAAGATATTGAATATAGTTCCCTGTATTATATAGTAGGTCCTTGTTTATTTTACGTACGTCAGTGTGTATATGTTAATCCTAAACTCCTAGTCTATCAAACCATGGGTTTCTTAAGGCAAGGGGATGAATCTTAGTCTCTTTTCCAAATCTCAAGCAGGGCCTGGCAAGTCACCAGTGCTCGACAAACATTCCTTAAACCAGAACTGAAAAAGGAGATGCAGCCTTTGAAGGGCTAAGGCCCCGCCTTCCTCAGTCCAGCTTCGGCTCTGGTTCTCATGGCAACCACCCCCTTAGGCCCAGGATGGCCCGGCCTGACTCTCTGAGCATGATGGACAGGCCGGGAGGCTTCCCTGGCAGCTCAAGAATAGGCAATGGGGACTCCGTTTGTTATCATGACAGGCTCTGCGTGTCCAATCTGGGTGTCCCTCGGAGAAATACGTTGTCTGTCATCTGCAGGGTGGCAGAAAGGAAGGACCTGGGATAAGGCTTCCTAGCTTGCAGCAGGCTGCCTCCATCCTCTCCTGAGCTGAAAAGTGGCTGCGTTTTTGAGAAGGACCAGAAAGACGGTGTTATGGAGGCCACCACAGGCATGTGTCAGACTTTTGTCCCAAGCCCTGGGGTTTGTGGGGCCTGGCAGTGGAAAAGAGCGAAGTGGGCAGGACAGAGTTCCCGGGTAGTTTCAAAAGCCCNTGCCTCCATCCTCTCCTGAGCTGAAAAGTGGCTGCGTTTTTGAGAAGGACCAGAAAGACGGTGTTATGGAGGCCACCACAGGCATGTGTCAGACTTTTGTCCCAAGCCCTGGGGTTTGTGGGGCCTGGCAGTGGAAAAGAGCGAAGTGGGCAGGACAGAGTTCCCGGGTAGTTTCAAAAGCCCCGCCCTGCCTGGAGGGGGTGCCCTTCTCGGCTCCAGCCAGGGCAGCCCTGCGGGGAACAGGTAGCCAGGAGAGGCAGAGCTTCTGATCTGTGTGTGAATGCCCTGATTTTGAAAAATCGGCTCCAAAATTTTTTAATACGGGTAAAAGCAACATATCAGTCATGGGTTAAATAAACAGCGTTGCATGTCAGAACATATTCGAGTTACATTCTTTCCAGTGTGTCCAAGTTGGGCGGGGGTCGGTCGGGGAGGAAGTGAGGTTAGGGGTACATCAGCTCTTTGTTAGTGCCACGTGGTGGGTTCATCTTGGAGCCACCTGGTGGGTGCACTCGCGTCGCATGAACATCTCAGGGTCGCATGTCAGCTCACAGGGTGGTGCGAGGTGCGTGTCCCTCAGCTCCAGCCCCGCATCTGGCTCTCTGTGCCCCTCGCGGACGGTCCCCTCTCCCTCTCAGAGCCCGTCCAGGTAGAGTCGCGGGGTTAGGGGCCCCAGGGTGTGAAGGAGTAGAGCTTCATGTCAGCTCACAGGGTGGTGCGAGGTGCATGTCCCTCAGCTCCAGCCCCGCATCTGGCTCTCTGTGCCCTTCGCGGACGGTCCCCTCTCCCTCTCAGACCCCGTCCAGGTAGAGTCGCGGGGTTAGGGGCCCCAGGGTGTGAAGGAGTAGAGCTGTTAGCCGGAAACTGTGGCACAGACTCCTCGGGCCCCCGGTCTCAGCCCCCTTTCATGCTCAGCTGCTCCGCCTGCCACGGCTACGTGCAGCCTCGGTCGTGCTCCCTGGAGAAGATGCCGGACACAGTCTGCTCCTCCAGCCGGCCAAGGAGGGCCCCACACAGGCTTGCCGCTCTCCAGGCAGGGCAGGGCACTGGGGAGGAGGCGGCTTGGACTGCCCGTGGGCTGACCCTGTCATTGGTCCCCTCCTCCCAGTGGTGGACACCGCCCCAGCAGGCCTGGCTCAGTCTCCGCTGCTACCTGGGGGCTGGGCAGATCAGCTGATGTGTGCCCCCTCACCCTGCCCACCAGATGTGTATAAGAGACAGCTCTCCAGCATTTATTGCTTGTTGA
The DNA here is from genome assembly GCA_006410675.1 of Oreotragus oreotragus. Taxonomy (NCBI): domain Eukaryota; kingdom Metazoa; phylum Chordata; class Mammalia; order Artiodactyla; family Bovidae; genus Oreotragus; species Oreotragus oreotragus. The sequence goes on along the minus strand of SJYX01015819.1, from coordinate 101,605 downwards.
CTTTTGGATCGCAGCCATTCTGACTGGTGTGAA
>SJYX01015819.1:21897-101461 GCA_006410675.1 Oreotragus oreotragus | reverse complement strand
CCATGCTAGAAGATGGGGAGAGAGACAGAGCTTGGGGCCAAGGAAAGTGGAGGGAGTCAGCTCCGGCTCTGCCCTTCCTAGCTGTGTGATCGTGAGCAAACTACTTGCCCTCTCTGTGCCTCCCTTTGTTGTTTTTCAGTGGCTAAGTTGTGTCTGACTCTTTGCGACGTCGTGCACTGTAGCCTGCCGGGCTCCTCTGTCCATGGGATTTCCCAGGCAAGGACACTGGAGTGGGTTGCACTGGCAGGCAGATTCTCAGCTGCTGAGCCACCAGGGAAGCCACCTCATGCCTCGGCTTACTTCTCTATAAAATACAGATGGGGTGTTATGACAGAAGAGCCCTTTGTGTCCACACTTAGCCCAGCACAGGCTCACAGTAGGCTCAGTAACTGTTCTCTTGTGTCTATCTGTCTGTCTGCCCACAGGCCTGCATTCCAGGGAGAGGAGTGGGGGACCGGAGTAAGCGGGAAGGACTCTGCCTCCCTCTCTCTGTCTCTCTGTGTCGGGTTCTTTCCTCCTCCTCCTCTGCTTTCTTCAGAGCGACAGAATGTTTCCATCTGCCAGAGTGGACGTGGGCACCGTGAACTGTCTTCCCAAGCAATCTCCAGAGGGAGAGATCTGGAGGGCAGCTTTCTCCCGTCCTCCTCCTCCCTTCATCTTCTCCACCGCTGGGCTCATCCTCACCTGACTGCCTCTACTCTGAGCCTACCAGCGGCTGAGTGTCCGGCTCCTCCAGGAAGAAGTACCAGTAGGAAAAACCCACGAGGAGGAGCCGGCCCTGCTCTTCCCAGCTGGGCGCACTGGACGCCATCCATGGCCTGTCTGAGCCTCCCCTGACCTTTCAGATGAGAACCCCTGCCCCCTTCATGGGGCTCCTAGGAGGACTGACGCAATGATGATCCTACAGCCCCTAGTTCTGGGGCCTCTGTCCTTGCACTTCACCCCCAGAAATGCCCTGTCTCACTCGGTGCAACAGCAGCAGGATCTGACCAGGTTGGTCGTCCGACTGCAGTCTGCTGCCTCCTGACTTCCCTGGGGCATCCTGGCCTTGACAGCCCGCTTCCTCCCGCGGGGCGGCGGCCTGCCCTGGCTGTGTCCAGCCTTGGTCAGAGCCAGTCTCTGGCCCTTCTTGGGTTTCCCTGCCCGCTGTAGCCCTCCAGCCCCCTGTCACCAGGCCCAGAAAATGACACAGGTTTGCATTGATTTTTCCCAGCTCTTTCTCCTCTCGGCAGGGTACCCTCCGCACGGCAGAACAAGAGCCTGGAGGGCGAAAGCCTGCTCCTTTCTCACACGTCCAGCCCGGGGGCGGGGTGGGGGCGGGTGGTGTGATCTCTGGTTTCACAAGTTGGGCCAGTTTTCTTCAGAGAGTAAAAGAGACAGGCAGAGAAAAGAGCGGAGGAGACAAAGAATGAGAGAGACAGCGAGTGAAAATGAGCCAGAGACGCAAAGGAAGGTGGAAAAAGGAAGACACAGTGAGATGCAGAGAGAGAGGAGAGACACCGTCAGAACAGGGGCCACCCCGCTCAGCAGCCAGCTCTGGCCTCCCCGGCCCCCGCCGCCTCCAGCCCCGCCTCTGCAGCCCCCCAGCTGACCCTGTGGCCACCTTATCAACTGTGAGTGACGGTGCCCTCCGGGGGAGGTGACAGCCTCCCGCTCAGCTCAGCATCTGCCTGAGACCCAGGAGCTGGGCTGAGCAGCCCACTGATGCCCACAGGGGACTAACGGGCTACCCGCTGGGAGCCGAGACCCTGCCCCCTCACTCCTGGGTCTGAGCAACCTTTCGGTTGTGGGGGGGGCACCCGGGAGCCAGCTCCCCACCCCCCAGCTGAACGTTAACTCAGCCGCTATTTCCTGCTCTGCCTGCCCTCCCCGCTCCGCCTCCCCTCCTTTGTCTCCCGGTCTTCGATTTCCTATTGGAGAACAGTTCCAGCTTGTGCCACTGCTGAAATTCCCAACCTCTGTAACCAACGCAGGCTGTTTTGAGCCTGTGAGTCAGAGACCAACGCTGGTATTTTTTTTTTTTTTAAAGGCAGAAGGAAAATAATCTGATTTATAAAAGCAAAGCACAGTGGTCGAAGCCAAATGTTCCAAGGGACAGCTAGCTCGCTGCCCAGAGGATATTTTGCAGCCTTGTACATACACACAGTAGACCCCAACCCCTTCCCTGTCCCTGGTGGGAGTGTCAAACCCCTGGGGGGCTGGTTTTTTTGTTTTTGTTTTTTTTCCTAGCTAAATGTTTCTAGGTCACTGCTATACTCCCCCAGTGGGAACTCCCAGGCCGGAAACGCTGTGGATTCCATTCCAGTCCTGAGCCTCCATAATTAATGAGATTGCTTAGAAACCCACCAAGAAGGAGGCTGGGGGCGAGGGGTCTTATCTCTGCTCCTGAGAGGGAGAAGCTTCTATCTAGGTGAAAAGCTGAGCCTGGCCAGGCGCTGGGGCCGTCTGGGCTGCCCACACTGACCCGGTTCCCTGTGAGCCCCCCTGGGGCTGGCACTCCTGGGGCGGCTTCCCCTCCCTGCCTCACCACCCTCTGGAGCTGTCTCTTCCTATAACTCTCTCCTCGTCGAGTCTATTAGTGTTCTCCGGCAGGCTCTGCCAAGTTCAGCTGCATCTCCCTGTCTAGTTTATATTAGAAGAGAAAGCTCTGGCATGCTCTCCCCTCACCTGAGGAAAGAGACGCTTCTCTTTTTCAACACACTCGTAGCCTTTGGTGGAGCCCAAGAAAGACTTAAATGATAATGAAATGCGGTCGTTTTGGAGATGAGATTGCCCAAGAGCGCTTCCAGCTGCCTTGTGAAAACGGCGTGGCTGTCCAGCCGAGAGACAGCCAGGCACAGGGTCCTGCCTTTTTTGCTGGCCTGTTTGCATCTAGACTCCTGTCTGTTCCTGCTTCCACGCCTAGACCATTGGAATAGCCTGTCGGCGCAGTAGGCTCCCGAGTGGTCTCCCTAGAGTGGTCTCCCCATGGTCTGCGCTCGTTCCCTTCTTAAGCTTGACTCTTCCTGCTCTGATCACATCCCTTTCCTCCTTCAAGTCCCTCAGTGGCTCCTAAATTCCCAGTTCACATACCCCTTTCCCTCCTTCACAAAGCCTTCTTGACACCTTCTAGGTAGGATGGACTGCATCAACTATCTGACTTTTATAGGACTGTGTCTGTAGACCAGTAAAAAAAAAAAAAAAAAAAAGCCCACTTTACTCTCCCTGCCTGGGATTATCATTATCTATATATTGATAACTGACAGAAGAGAAAGAAGACATCCTCTGTGAGTAAAGGCCTGCTGTGTGCCAGGTACAGATGGACAGCTATCTTGAAGGCACATGAATCTGGGTTCAAACCCTAGCTCTGCCATTTACCAGCTCAGTACCCAGGGGCAAGTTCACTCACCTCTTTGAATCCGCTTCCCCGACTAGTGATATCTACCCACGTGTGCTATGGAAGTTAAAGAAGGTGTAACTAACATTCTGGGTACATCAAGACTGCTGGATCAACAGTGCCCACACTGCTTTGCTTTTCACTCCTCATAATGAGAAAGGAAACAACAACAAAAAATTCCTCATAATGATAAGGAAAGCTCGGACAAACCTTATCACGTCATCTAGTCACTCAGTCGTGTCCAACTCTTTGCCACCCCACGGTCTGCCAGGCTCCTCTGTCCACGGGATTCTCCAGGCAAGAATACTGGAGTGGGCTTCCAGTTCCTACTCCCAGGGATCTTCCCAACCCAGGGGTTGAACCCAGGTCTCCCATGTTGCAGGCAGATTCCTTACCATCTGAGCCACCGGTGAAGCCCATGACAAACTTAGACGGCATATTACAAAGCAGAGACATCACTTTGCTGACAAAGGCCCATATAATCAAAGCTATGGTTTTTCCAGTAGTCATGTACAGGTGTGAGAGTTGAACCATAAAGAAGGTTGAGCATGGAAGAGTTGATGCCCTTAAATTGTGGTGCTGGAGGAGACTCTTGAGAGTCCCCTGGACTGCCAGGAGATCAAACCAGTCAATCCCGAAGGTAAGTCAACCCTGAATATTCACTGGAAGGACTGACGCTAAAGCTGAAGCTCCAGTACTTTGGCAAAGAGCTGACTCTTGGAAAAGATCCTGGTGCTGGGAAAGATTGAGGACAAAAGAAGAGGGCAGCAGAGGATGAGACTGTTAGAGAGCATCACCGACTCAATGCACGTGAGCTGGAGCAAACTCCGAGAGATGGTGAAGGATAGGGAAGCCTGATATGCTGCAGTCCACGTGGTCGCAAAGAGTCAGACAGGACTTAGATACTGAACAACAAGGCTGATTTTATGGATGAAGAAATGGTTCTCAACCATGGCTGTGTTTCAGAAACATCTGGGGAACTTTTTAAATTACAGGTGCTGGGGTGCCCCTAAAGCCCCAACTTTTCCTGGGGTTTAACCTCAGTGTGTTCGGCAAGAGGTCCCATCGGGAGAAAATGAGAACTGCTGCCAAGGTACTGAGAAAGCAAATGCCCAGGCAGGGCCTGGTGGGGGAAGAGCCTGGGAAAGGGGCTTCATCACAAGTGGGGAGGACTGTAGTAGAGGGGTGCGGGGCCAGGAGCCTGGGCTTTGCAGTGAGCCCAGAACAGTCCCTCGATGCCCAAACCGTTGACCCACAAGGATGGATTAGGTGAGGTCAGGCACCATCCCGCTGTTATTCCCTGGGCACACCCAGCACAGGGGGTGTCTTGAATCTGAGAGGGTGGATCGGCCTCAGGAGAAGCCAGGCTATCTTGGTTTCCCAGAAGCAGGCTGGTGACCAGAACATCGGCCTTCTAGTCAGGGAGGGGAGCTCAAGAGAAGCAAGAAATAACTGAGGTTGTCAGGGACAAAGGCTTGCTCTCCACCACCAAGAACAGAAAGGAGAAATGCCCAGAGGTATTAACTTCCTGCAAGATGGCTGGTGGCCATGGGTCTTACAGCTGCCCAGGGTCTCGCTCCATATTAGAGATTATTGTGCTCAAAAGAAAAACTTTCCCCCAGATCGGAAGGTGTCCAATATGCTACTGGGGAAGAGCAGAGAGGCATCACTAATAGGTCCAGAAAGAATGAAGGGGCTGGGCCAAAGCGGAAACGACACTCCCTTGTGGATGCATCTGGGGGTGAAAGTAAAGTCTGATGCCGTAAAGGACAATTATTGCAGAGAAGCCTGGTGTGCTGCAGTCCACGGAGTTGCAAAGAGTCAGATACAACCTAGCGACTGAACGACAACAAAGAGAAAAACACTTTCATCGGTTAGAACAGCCCCCTTTTTTTTTTTTGCCAGTCACATGCTTGTTCACCTGGTCAGTCATCAATAAAGGGAACCAAGTGCCAGGCTCTGTGCTGGGGGCTGGAGACACACAGAGCTGTGATCACAGGAGAGGGTTTTCAGACCTCACGGATCTCAGAATCACTCGTTCATTCACTTATCCTTCCAACCAGCACACAGAAGACGACTCTCAAGCAGGCCCTTGATGGTATCTGCGGTTGAGGTCTTCATTTCTCCATCGCGTTCTGGGCCCCCATCTCCTAGACCCGCTATCTCCTCTTGCCTCAGACCCCCAGCACTCCCTCCTCCAGCCCCATCCTCAGCAGAAGGTCTTACTTTGGTTCTTTTAGAAAATAGAAGCAACCAAAATAGAGGCTTTCCACAAGCTCCTGCCCTCTCTGTATCCACTTTCCAGACGTATGTCCAGTCCTCTGCCTCCCTCCCCTCCTCCCCCATTACCAGCCTGGACTGCCCCTGAGACTAAGGCCACCCCTCTCTGTTCCCCGGATCACAGCCCCTCTGGCTCCCCGGAGCCCAAGGTTCGGAGATTTTCCGTTTCATCCTCTGTCGCCAGTTCTGTCTCTGCTGGATCATCGCCATCAGCATACAAATATGCTGTTAGTTCTCCCTTCCTAGAAAGTTATGAAGCATCTCTGGACCTCACTCTTTACGCTGGTACTACTCCGCTCCTCTCTCCCCCTTGTTATCAAAATCTCTGCAGGCTGTCTCCGGTTTCTTTCCTGCAGTCCTTTTCAGTCCCACTCCAACCAGCTCCCACCCCACCACTCCAGTGGAACTGCTCTCAGCAAAGACCCCGAGAGCCACTCCCCTGCACTCATCTCCTCGACCCAGCAGCAGCGTTGGACATAATTGACCCCCGCCTCCTCTTGAAATCGCCCCTAGTTGGTTTCCAAGGCGCCGCGTCCCCAGCTTTCTTCCTGCCTCACCGGCCCCACCTTCCCGCCTCCTCTGCTGGCTTCCCTCTTTGGGCTCTCCTTCCCGGGGTGCCTGTGAATTCCGTCTCTAGACTGGCAACGCCCACCTTTCCAGCTCCAGGGCAGACCTTGCTCCACCCTTCAGCCTCAAATATCTGATCGCCCAACCAGCATCTCCTCCTCACACTCAACACCCCCAAAACTCATCATTCACACAACTCTGCTCCCCCTGCAGTCCTCCAGCTCGCTTAATGGCAGCTCCATCCTTGAGCTGGTCAGACCCAAACAGCCCGCTGATATCTGGACTCCTCTCTTTTTCTCACCTTCCCCATCCATCAGGAAATCCTGTTGCACTTATCTCCAAAATGTACCTGGACCGCCATCAACTCTCCCCACCCCTGTTCCTGCCACCCCAGTCCAAGCCAGCATCTCTCACCTGGATTTTTTCAGTCCCCTCCACTCTGGTCTCCACAACAGTCATATCAACCTTGACTTCAAACCCCACAGTGGTTCTGCCTCTCTTAGGGCCACCAAGCTCCACAGACCCTCCTGGTGCTTGTCTCGTCTCTGCTTGGACTTCCTCCCTCCTTCACTTCTCCATGCTTGAGTCTTTCCAGGTTTATTCCCTCTCTGGGGCTTTTTAAACTTGCTATTCTCTCTCCCTGGAATGCTTTCCATGCAGACACCTACCTGGCTTTTTCTGTCACCGCCTTCACATCTTTGCTCAGATGTTACCTTCACAGTGAGCCCTGCCCTAAGCATCTATTTAGAACTGCAGTGCCTGCCCCCACTTATTTCGTCTTCCTTCTCCCCCCCACTTCCTTTGGCAGAGCACTTCTTGCCATCCAACATGCTATATATTTACTGGTTCTTCACTTCCCTCTACTAGAATGTGGGTCTGTATAATGGGTTGAATTGTGTTTCCCCAAAAGATACGTCCAGGGCTTTCCAGGTGGCGTAGCGGTAAAGAACCTGCCTGCCAATGTAGGAGATGCAAGTGGTACAGGTTCGACCGGTGGGTCAGGAAGATCCTCTGGAGTAGGAAATGGCAACCAGCTCCAATGTTCTTGGATAGAAAATTCCATGGGCAGAGGAGTCTGGCGGGCTACAGTCCATGGGGTCACAAAGAGTCAAACACGACTGAATGACTGAGCATGCATGCACACACACACAAGATACGTTCAAGTCCTGACCCCTGTGGCTGGAATTTGAGTTTATTTTGAAGTAGTCTTTACAGATATATAAATAAGTTAAGGGTCTCAGGATGAAGTCATGTCCAAGAAAAGACAGAGAGAGTTGAGGGACAGAGACACCGGGAAGCAGGCCACGTGGAGATGAAGGCAGAGAGAAGGCAAGGCTGGCAAAAATCAAGAAATTCCAGGAGCCATCAGAAGCTGGAAGAGGCAGACAGGCTCTCCCTGGAGCCTGCAGAGGGGGCAAGACCCCGCTAACACCTTGACTTCAGAGTGCTGACCTCCAAAACTGCAAGACCGTACATTTCTCTTGTTTTAAGCCACCAAGCTTGGGGCCATTTGTATCAGTCCTAGGAAACTCAGGTGAGAGCTTGCTTTCATCCCGTTGCATCCCCAGGGTTAGCACCATGCCAGGCAGAGTGATCACCCACACGCAGAGTGACTGAACAGATGTCGTTTTGCACAGCAGGGAGACAGCCCTCGGTGAGACAAAGGAGCACAGGCGTGGGGTGTCCCCTCCCTCAGCTAGGGGAGCCAAGACTCCCGGAGACCCAGGCTGCAATCCCAGCTTAGCAGCCGGAGTCTGAACCCCACCCACCTTCCCTCCTTTGCAACATAAAGGGGTAAGTTCCACATCCCAGTGTGGGTGTGAGAACTAGACGGCCTGTAATAGATGCTGTGAGCTCCCCCTGTGGCTCCCTGGTAAAGAATCCGCCTGCCCTGCCTATGCAGGGGACGCAGTTTCAGTCCCTGGGTTGGGAAGATCCCCTGGAGGAGGAAATGGCAACCCACTCCAGAATTCTTGCCTGGAAAATCCCACGGACAGAGGCGCCTGGCGGGCTACAGTCCACGGCATCGCAGAAGAATCAGACACGACTGGGCCACTGAAAAGCAGCAACATTAGAGGCTGCCTGAATGTGGACCTCCTTCCTCCACCCCTCAGCTTCCTCCTTCATTTCTAAAACAGAGGAAACGCCCCTGCTTGTCTGCCTTGAAGAACCATTCTTACGGGATTTCATCAAACGCTATTTAATGATATGGGAGATATCCACGCTATATTGTTAAGTGGGAAGAAAACTGGTTACAAAATCGCCTGTGCATTAGCTATGCTTGTAACAAGTGAGCGTGAAAGTACGGTCCATTACAGAAAGAAAATCTTCCTCAAGAGCCCTGAGTCCAGCATCCAAACTGTTCTCTGCTCTTTCTGTTGACTTTCATCTCAGTGCGTACCCAGTCCACCCGGCACCGGCGCTGGGGACCCCCTTGCCCCCCTCTTCTTTCTCCTCCTAATTTCCCATCATTCCCTCAGCCGCCCCAGCTCTTTTGGTTCTTTCTGTAATGCTTTATAAGTTTCTCCATAAAAGTCAGGCACATCTTTTGCTGTCTTTATCCCTAGGTGTCTTTCAGATTGGTTTGCTATTTTAAAAGGAATATATATTTTTTTCCTATTACAGTTTGGTTTGTTTGTTTTTTAGTGGAGGCTTCTCTGGATTGCAGCTTATACGTTAAGTCCATTTTGAAGCAATCTTTGACACCCCACTGCCTCTGGGCACCATGAATGTCTGTCTCCTACACGACTTGTGCGTTTTTCATTTGGGGTTATTAAATTTCTTTTTTTCTGCACATTTGATTAATGCAATTTGTTTGTTCTTGGTGGTCTTTTCTACAAGATTGTGCAGTTGAAAAGATCAAGGGTAGAGTCTGTCTTAATCACAACAGTTCCCCTGGGATTTACCACAGTACCTGGCACTTGGTGGGAGTGTCTGCATATTGAATGCGCATGTACATGTGGATGAAAGAAAGGTGGATGGATGGATGGATGGATGGATAACCCAGGCCCTGCTTCTTCTGGCTATAGCCATTTGGTTGGTTACCTTCCTACTTTGTGCTTTAGCTTCTTCAGTGACAAAGGACATAGCTTCTGGATTCCCTTGTCTTGCTAAAACCCTGTGATTCAGAGAGAAGAGAGCTAAAACAGGCCAGGAGCAAGTTAATTTCCACAAGGCAGGCTCCCAACTGTAAACAAAAATTAAGCGAGTATGTTCCAAGTTTCTGGCTGCCAGTGATGCTAGAAAGATGTGACATGATGTTGTCTGATTGGCTGACTTCAGATGCCCCCGCATCCTCAGCAAGGTTGGAGCACTCTGCCAGAATGGGGATTCCTGGTCAAAACTCAGCTGGAGGGTTAGCATTCCACAGCAGTTGAGCGGATATTCCCCAGGATGGGTCCCATGGAGAGGTAACAATAGCAGTTGCATCCGGCGAGGCCTGGTGTCCAGCTGAAGCAGCTTCTTTTCACTTGGGGGCTTCTACCCTCCACCCTCCAAGTCCTCCATTCTACTAGAATGGAAGGCCACTGGCAGTGAATGGAAATACGGTTGATACCTAGATATCGAACTTATTCTGGGCAACCACAGCAAACTCTCCTAATCACTCCAGAAGACTGTAGTTCATTTGGGATTTTCCATACAGAAATTTAAGGAAAGCAGGTTGTGTTTCCTTCTTCCCAATTCTTGTGCAGTTTGCTTATGTTTTCTTTCTTGATTGCGCTGATTAGGGTCTCTAGCTCAACGTTGTACAGAACCAATAGTAGCGGCCCTCTTTATCTTGTTCCTGACTTTAGTGGAAGTATGTCTAAAGCTCTATCATTGAGCACAATGCTTGCTTACTTTTTTTATAATGGAGATACTCTTGATCAGATTAGGAAAATTCCCTTCTTTTCCTACTTTGCCAAGATTTTTTTTAAAATCATGAATATATGTTGACTTTATTAAGTACATTCTCTGCATCATTTGAGATGACCCTCTAATTTTTTCCCTTTAATCTGTTACTATGCTATATTATAGAGAAGGCAATGGCACCCCACTCCGTACTCTTGCCTGGAAATTCCCATGGACGGAGGAGCCTGGTAAGCTGCAGTCCCTGGGGTTGCTAAGAGTCGGACACAACTGAGCAACTTCACTTTCACTTTTCACTTTCATGCACCAGAGAAGGAAATGGCAACCCACTCCAGTGATCTTGGCTAGAGAATCCCAGGGACGGCGGAGCCTGGTGGGTGCTGTCTATGGGGTCGCACAGAGTCAGACACAACTGAAGTGACTTAGCAGCAGCAGCAGCATGCTATTTTATATGCAGAGTACATCATAAGAAATACTGGGCTGGAAGAAGCACAAGCTGGAATCGAGATTGCCAGGAGAAATATCGACAACCTCAGATATGCAGATGACACCACCCTTATGGCAGAAAATAAAGAGGAACTAAAAAGCCTCTTGAAAGCGAAAGAGGAGAGTGAAAAAGTTGGCTTACAGTTCAACATTCAGAAAACTAAGATCATGGCATCTGGTCCCATCACTTCATGGGAAATAGATGGGAAAACAATGGAAACAGTGTAAGACTTTATTTTTTGGGCTCCAAAATCACTGCAGATAGTGCAGATTCAAAAGCAGAGACATTACTTTGCCAACAAAGGTCCGTCTAGTCAAGGCTATGGTTTTTCCAGTGGTCATGTATGGATGTGAGAGTTGGACTGTGAAGAAAGCTGAATGCCAAAGAATTGATGCTTTTGAACTGTGGTGTTGGAGAAGACTCTTGGGAGTCCCTTGGACTGCAAGGAGATCCAACCAGTCCATTCTAAAGGAGATCAGTCCTGGGTGTTCATTGGAAGGACTGATGCTAAAGCTGAAACTCCAATACTTTGGCCACCTCATGGGAAGAGCTGACTCATTGGAAAAGACTCTGATGCTGGGAGGGATTGGGGGCAGGAGGAGAAGGGGATGACAGATGATGAGATGGTTGGATGGCATCACTGACTCGATGAACATGAGTTTGAGCAAACTCCGGGAATTGGTGATGGACAGGGAGGCCTGGCGTGCTGCTACTCATGGGGTCGCAGAGAGTCGGACATGACTGAGTGACTGAACTAAGAACTAAGAACTAATGCTATATCAGTCAATTTTCTGATATTGAACTAACTCGGAAATCCTGAGTTACACATTACTTGATCATAATGTATTTTTTAAAATATATTGCTGAGTCCCACTAGCTGACATTCCATTTAGAATTTTCCCGCTCAAGTTCATAAATGAGATAGATCTATAATTTCTTTTTTGTATTGTGGCTATTTTGAAGATCCAATAACAAGATGCTTTGAACATTATATAGCACTCCAAATACTTAGATAATTAATAATTGCCTCCCAGTATCTCTAGACTGGCTCGAGAAGAGGAAGCTCTACCTGGCCAGAAGGTATGTTGGATTCTATACATGAGACAGTGTGAGATGCCTGGCTGGCACAGTGCCTGGAATTCCACAATTCAGAATATATCCGTGATTCTTGAGGTTTTTTAGTCCTCAAGAGTCCCATTAATATCCAAGAAGCCCTGAGAGTGTCTTACAGCTGAAGCTAATTTAAAGATTAGCTTCCCAGGAGACAGGGCAGAGACGGGCTGATTCGCCCACTTTACCAGTACAAGGACCACTCCGTTGTGGAGATAACACGTTAGATAATGGTATCCTTGGCAAGCGGAGAAGGCAATGGCACCCCACTCCAGGATTCTTGCCTGGAAAGTCCCATGGATGGAGAAGCCTAGTGGGCTGCTGTCTATGGGGTCACTGAGTCGGACACGACTGAGTGACCACTTTTTTCACTTCCATGCATTGAGAAAGGAAATGGCAACCCACTCCAGTATTCTTGCCTGGAGAATCCCAGGGATGGGGGAGCCTGGTAGGCTGCTGTCTATGGGGTCGCACAGAGTCGGACACAACTGAAGTGACTTAGCAGCAGCAGCAGCAGCATCCTTGGCAAGCAAAGGGGATATAAGTCCATATTCTTCACTATCAATATCAAATAGTCTTGGAGGATGGTGGAGGGTGGGGGACAGTCAAACTCTTTAACCTGATAAACAGATCATCTTCCAGCCAAGTAGTTCTAACATCAGATCATTAAGAAATAGAATTTTATGCCTGGAAGACATTGTTTGTTTGTCTAGAACTGTGGCACAGTCCCAGCAAGCAGCACTTTTAATGCACCCTGGAAATGGGGTGAGACCTTCTTCTGAGGACCCCAAGAAGACTGGGATTGTAGAAAGAGCCTTGGCGTAGGAGTAGGAAACCGACGTCCAAATCCTCACTCTTCCCCTTATGCTGTGATGTGAGCCCTTGACTTTGTGTGTAAGTCAAGGATAATTACACGCTACCTTCCAAGGGTCTAATAAGGATTAAATACGATAATAAATGTCGAGGGTCTGGTACACAGCGGATGCGCAGTCAGTTCCCCTAGTCGCCTGGGAGCCTGAGGACAATAATAACGAGTGATAGAGGCAAAGCTGTGTCTTGCTCCCACACGTCCAAACTTAAGACTTCCAGTGTATTCAGACCTGGCTCACGGGGCGTCAGTCTCTAGGAAGGGTCAGTCTGGACTGTGGGCTCTATGAGAGGAGGGCAGAGACCAAGTTACTAGTTTGTCGGTTCCAGTAGGACCCTCAGAGAAGGACGGCTTGGATTTGTGAATTATCGTGGACCATATAAGGAGCCAGCCTTGGTATTTGTGAGAGAGGACTCCAATAGGACTTCCCACAGTACAACTTGGATAAGTAGAGGGCGTTCAGTAGACAACCATCTCTGATAGCTTGGGGGTGAGTTCAGAGGAGGGCTTTCGGTGCAACAGGTCCACCGCATCCACTACTTTTGGCACAGAGATCCATTCCTCTATCCTGTCCTCTTCCCATTCTCGTCATCCATCCATTCATCTATCACCCATCTATGTATGCATTCTCATCCATCTACCCATTCTCCTATCAAATCATCCCTCCATCTACCCATCCACCCAACCATCTGCACGTTCATCCATCCTTCCATGCATCCATTCAGTTCTCATCTTATTAATAGTAACAATGATAATAATAAAATCATTATGGCTAATGGTTACTCACTCCTTTTTTTGTGCCAGTCACTGTTTTAAGCTTTTCATAGGTCTGATTTAGTCCTCACAACAAGGCTAAGAAGAAATTTCATTATTGTTTCCACTTTACAGATAAGAAAGCCGAGGCCCCAAAAAGAGTGATTCACTTATCAGAATATAGCAGAGCCAGGGGCTTCCCTGGTAGCTCAGCTGGTAAAACATCTGCCTGCGATGCAGGAGACCCTGGTTTGATTCCTGGTCAGGAATATCCCCCGGAGAAGGGATAGGCTACCCACTCCGGTATTCTTGGGCGTCCCTAGTTGCTCAGATGGTAAAGAATTCACCTGCACTGTGGGAAACCTGCGTTCTACCCCTGGGTTGGGAAGATCTACAGGAGGAGCACATGGCAACCCTCTCCAGTATTCTTGCCTGGTGAATCCCCATAAACAGAGGAGCCTGGTGGGCTACAGTCCATGGAGTCACAAAGAGTCAGACACAGCTGAGCAGCTAAGCACAGCACGGCGCCAGAGCTAAGATTCAAACCTAGAGGTCTGACTTTAGAGCCCACACACCCGGCCACTGTGTTAAGTGGCCTTTCAAGTGCCCACACAATCCACCCAGCCCAGTGCACCCCTCTCCACGTATTCTCTACTCTCTCATCCATCTTCATTCCCAACTAGTTGTCTGTCTCTCTACCTGTTCTGCTGCTGAGTCACTTCAGTCGTGTCCAACTCTGTGTGACCCCATGGACTGTAGCCTGCCAGGCTCCTCTGTCCATGGGATTCTCCAGGCAAGGATACTGGAGTGGGTTGCCATGCCCTCCTCCAGGGGATTTTCCCAACCCAGGGGTCAAACCCAGGTCTCCTGCATTGCGGGCAGATTCTTTACCACTTTATCAGGGAAGTTCACCTTTTCTATGCACCCGTACATCTATCCATCCACTTACCCACCCTCCTTTGCATTCATTAAGCACCTTCTATGCTGAGTGCTGATATTTAGAGATGAATGCTACTTAGCTTATGACATCAAATGGCTTACTCTTGTGATGGTAAACCGGGAGATGAACCAGTGGGGTAAACCTTTTCCCAACCCAGGGGTCAAACCCAGGTCTCCTGCATTGCGGGCAGATTCTTTACCACTTTATCAGGGAAGTTCACCTTTTCTATGCACCCGTACATCTATCCATCCACTTACCCACCCTCCTTTGCATTCATTAAGCACCTTCTATGCTGAGTGCTGATATTTAGAGATGAATGCTACTTAGCTTATGACATCAAATGGCTTACTCTTGTGATGGTAAACCGGGAGATGAACCAGTGGGGTAAACCAATGGTGTCAGTACTAAGGACAAAATGAGCCTGTGGTGCTATGGCTGAATGCGGAGAAGGGCTCCAGAAGTAGCCTGGGGCAGACCAGGGAAAAACTCTGAGGATGTAAAGGCTGATATGGATGATCAGAATTATCTTCCAGGCAGGAGCTTCCTGTGCAAAGGCACAGACCCACCTTTCTAATGGGACTTGGAGGGGGATGGTTTCCCCTTCTCTCTGTTAGATTGCAGGAATCAATGCCAGCCAAGTCATAGGCAACCTTCTCTGAGTTTGTCAATGGGGATGGGGCAAGTGAGCTTCCCTGGTGGCTCAGACAGTAAAGAGTCTGCCTCCAGTGCAGGAGACCCAAGTTCGATCCCTGGGTTGGAAAGATCCCCTTGAGCCAGAAATGCAACCCACTGTAGTATTTTTGCTTGGAGCATTTCATGGACAGAGGTGCCCGGTGGGCTACAGTCCGTGGAATTGTAAAGAGTTGGACACAACTGTGTGACTAACACACACACACAGTTACGGGTCTAGTTAGAAACTGGCCAGAATGGGGAGGCGGGGAGGGCTTGACCCAGCATCAGAGGGGAGGCTCAGGGCAGCTCTCTGAAAGAGAAACCCCAGGTTCAGGGTTCCTTTAAGTTCCGCTCACTGTTTGGTTTCGCCTAGAGCCACCCTGCATTTGCTATTCTGTGCACTTTCCACGTATTTGCAAGTTCTGATTGAACAAACACTGGCTGGGGCACAGTGAACCCAAATAATTGTGTGCCTGTCAACGGTACATGTTAATTGGAGAGTTGTAGAGTCCACGGGACGGGTCACAAGGGAGAAGCCAATTACTCCATGTACCTATTTGAAAGGCTCCCGTGCCTGGAAGCCTGACTGGCATTAGAACACTCTGTATTGGTCCATGTTATTGATTTTTCTCCCGCCTCAGTTGATGGGCTCATTAATTGACAATTACCTTTTTCCCTGTGTTGGGAGAATTGACAACAATGACCTGAAGTGTTCGAGTTTCATTTGAGCTAAGCTAAGTCTATATCTGTTTAACCTGTAACAGGTCCCAGCAGGGAACTCTGAGGAGCAGGGGCCTCTAAGGAGGACCAGGGGTGCTGGGAATGAACTTGGGTCTTACTGGGTGCAGACTCGGGTGTGGAGCACGCAGGGGCCTCAGTATGAAGGAAGAAAGGATGGAGGGGGAGAGCTGGGTGGGACCAGGCAGAGCCTAAGGCTGACACACAAAAGCTCAAAGTGGAGCCAGTTCACGTTCGGCTCCAGTGGGCAGTGAAAGGGGGGACCAACCATCTACTGAGCACCTATGATGTCCCCACTATGCTCCAGGCACTCGCTAATAGTTCTTGATTGCATTCCACATTAATTTTTTGATACTACCAATATGCTGTGTATGTGTGTGTGTGTGCATGTGTGTGTTAAGCTGCTTCAGTCATGCCTGACTCTTTGTGACCCTATGGGCTGTTGCCCACCCGTGGGGCTCCTCTGTCCATGGGAATCTCCAGGAAAGAATACAGAAGTAAGTTTCCATGCTCTTCTCCAGGAAATCTTCCCAACCCGGGGATCGAACCCTCATCTCTTATGCCTCCCGCATTGGCAGGCGGGTTCTTTACCACTAGCGCCACCTGGGGAGCTTTATGTATCTGTGTGTATGCTTTATATACGAAAACGTCAGATTTTTTGCAACCCCCACCAAATCAATCGTTGTCCCCTCGACGGTGACATTGCCCCTACTGAGAATGTCTAGTGTAGGGAAAGTAAGGCATATAGACTTGGTGGGGATGGGGTCTCACTCCAGACTCCCTGGAGTAAAGGATGAACATCTGAGTTGGATTCAGGGCTCCACTCTTTTGCTTACTATTTGAGTTAAGCTCTCTGTACCTCAGTCTCTTCATCTGTTAAATGGAATTAGAAACAGGACTCCCCTTACACTGGATGCTAATGATAATTCAGTTAAGTAATATACACAGTACTTAGCACATAATAAGAATAGCTCCCAATAGGGACTTTCCAGGTGGTTCAGTGGCTAAGACTCCATGCTCCCGGTACAGGGAGCCTGGGTTCAATCCCTGGTCAAAGATCTAGATCCCACATGCCTCAACAAAGAATGAAATTCCCGTCTGCCGAAACAAAGACCGGACGCAGCCAAAAAGGAAAAAAAAAAAAAAAAGCTCTCAATAAATTGTATTCATGACTGTACTCATCTCCAGATCTCACTGTCTGGTGGGACGGGTGTTTCTGGCGTGTCCTCTGCTCTTCAGGGGCACGGGTCTTGTCTTATCAATCTGGGTGACCCTGGGCCTGGTCCTCACTGCTGTGTGAACCGTCAGCTCTGGAGCAGGTTGACTCTGGCTGGGAGCAGGCCAGGCAGCAGGGAAAGGGTCGGGACCCACAGGGGCTGCCCACAAGCGCCTGGGGGCCGCGTGTCCCTCTGGGAACGCTGTGTCCAGCCACCGAGAGGAAATTGCTGTTTTAGCCTCTGCAGCTGTCCGGGCAACATCAGAGGCTTTCTTAAACTCCTCAAGTGGCCTTGCCAGCTCATCTGCCCAGCTGACCCGAGGGCCCCAAGAAGACTGAAATGTTTTGCTTGAAGGAGGGCAACCTCCCTACCCACTGCCTGAAGGTCAGGGCTCGATGGCTGGGTGTTGGCCGGTGTCAGTTCTGCCTCTTAGCTCAGCCAGGAGCTCAGAGACACTGGCACAGTCTCAGGAGCTGGCCTGCCTGGAGAGCCACGCCTCACAGCCCAGATCTTACAAAAGCTTCCCGCATGCTTTGCCCTGGGAGCTGGCTACTCCAGTCTAGCCAACAACAAGGAGACTCTTACCTATTTTTTAACAGCTAAAGATTTTAAATTTGAAATGAGTGAAGAGGCCCTGTTCCTACTCGACTGGTGCGGGCCTTCTCTGCCATGCGGCCTCATCTCTAGATCGGTAAGTTTATCCTTATACCGTCCTGCAGAAAACCACCTCATCACAAACCAATCCAGGAGGCACAAGCCACAGACCTGACTTGGGTTGGTACACTGATTTCCAATTATTTTTAAGCTGTTTATCCCTTTCTCCAAATGAAATCTAATGTGGAAGCCCAGTTGATATGTCAGAGGAACAAATATGTGTAATGTGCAACAGGAACAGAAATTAACCCATGTGTGAATATCACATCTCCTGCCATCGCACGCTTCCTGCTTTCTGGACAGCCTTTCAAGGGCTCTGCTCTGTGTG
Source organism: Oreotragus oreotragus (assembly GCA_006410675.1). Taxonomy (NCBI): domain Eukaryota; kingdom Metazoa; phylum Chordata; class Mammalia; order Artiodactyla; family Bovidae; genus Oreotragus; species Oreotragus oreotragus. Next base: position 83,622 of record SJYX01015819.1, on the reverse strand, counting down.
AGCAATCACTACAACCCAGACGTGCTCCTTCTTTCCCAGCAACTCCCTCCGCCACCTCCCAGAATCCCTAGCACCCCAGGACACAATGGGAAAGTTCCTGGTCGGCAGTGTGTGCTAAGTCACTTCAGTCATGTCTGACTCTTTACGACCCTATGGACAATAGCTAGCCAAGCTCCTCTGGTCCATGGGATTCTCCAGGCGAGAATGCTGGAGTGGGTTGCAATGCCCTCCTCCAGCGGATTTTCCTGATTCAGGGATCGAATTCACGTCTGTCTCTTAAGTCTCCTGTATTGGTGGCTGGGTTCTTAACCACTTGCGCCACCTGGGAAGGCCCTAGTTGGTGGTGAGATGGGTATAAATCCCAGTCCAGCACTCACTGGCTGGGTCACCAAGGACAAGTACCTGAGCCTCTCTGAGCTGGCGATGGCACCCCACTCCAGTACTCTTGCCTGGAAAAATCCCATGGACGGAGGAGCCTGGTGGGCTGCAGTCCATGGGGTTGCACAGAGTCAGACACGACTGAAGCAACTTAGCAGCAGCAGCAGCACACACACACAAAAACCAGTTGCATTCACCTCCCTCTGTGTTGCTCGGAGGACAGAAGGGAATTGTGAATGTAAACACAAACCCTGAAGGGCTGTCCTCGGAATTAAAAAAAAAATACCTCGTTGAGTTTTGTGTCCCGCCCCCTCCTCCCCTTATTTTTTGTGTTCAGCTTGTAGGTGACAGAAGCAGATCTCCTTTAACTGGTGAGGAGCTAAACTCTGGGGGCGGGGGAGGAGAGGGTGGAAACTGTTTCTGTTTTTGCTTGGAAAAAAAAAGACAAATGCTTTCCCTCCTAATGCTGTGGAACAGAGCCTGCTCCAAGCTTTGTTCTGAACACTGGGTTCCGGGGCCAGAAGCCACTCTGGGTGTCCAAACGTCCCAGCTTGGCTTTGTCTGTGTGGCTCGATTCTACACAGGAGCGGTTTCAGCCACTGGAGCTGGAGCTTGGAGGCCCCCTCAGGAGGTTTGCTGGGGTTCAGAGCGGGATGGGGGCACCCGACCAGCAGCAGCACCTGTTTTAGGTTCTGCCCAGGTGTCTCGCTCCCTGGATGCCCTTCCAAGACGCCAGCCTTTCTTGCTGGGCAGAGCCGCAGGAGTCCTGGGACACCTCTAAGGGGCGGGCTTAGCCCGCATGCCCCTCCCAGAGGAGGGGCCTAGAGGGGGGCCTGCAGGGTGGGCCTGGAGCCCTGCACGGCCCAGAGGCTGGGAGAGGGACGCCAGCAGGGCAAATGGAAGCCGCTTGCCATGGCAGTTTGGCCGGAAGGCCAGCAGGGAACTGGTGACTGCCCGGGGTCTCTGTGCCAGGCCTTTGCAAGCTCCTGCTAAATGGCTGCTAACTATAGCCCCAGATGGCTTCGGAAGGCAAGTGTGATTGTCCCCTTCTACAGATGGACATGAGTTTGAGTAAGCTCTGGGAGATGGTGAAGGACAGGGAAGCTTGGTGTGCTATAAGCAGTCCACGGGGTCACAAAAGTCAGACACTACTTAGCAACTGAACAGTGACAGGCGGGGAAGTAGAGGCTCAGAGCTAAGCGAGCTGCCCATGGCCCCAGAACTGGCCCCTCGGGGAGCCAGGGCGGCCAGAAGAGCCTCGTGCTGAGTGAGCTGGGCGGATATTGGGAAGCGGTGCACAGGGCAGGGACAGGGCTGGGTCTCAGCATCTGGTGCCCCTCGGGTCAGGTGATCTGAAGCAGCTGACTAGTGGGGAGCACCATCCATGGCTTACTGAGGCCCGAGAGGGCTGATACGGGGGAGGCGCGGAGCAGCAGGGCAGACTGTCCTCAGAAAGAGCACAGAGCATAACTCCCCTGGAGGAGGAGAGGGCAACTCCAGCTTCTTGCCTTGAGAATCCCATGGGCAGAGGAGCCTGGCGGGCTACAGTCCATGGGGGCGCGTAAAGTCAGAGGCGGCTGAAGGACTAGAGTACAAAACAGGCTTTGGGAGTAAACCTATGTGGACAGAGGACAGAGGACAGTGGACAGAGGACAGAGGACAGAGGACAGAGGACAGAGGACAGAGGACAGAGGACAGTGGACAGAGGACAGAGGACAGAGGACAGAGGACAGAGGACAGAGGACAGAGGACAGAGGACAGAGGACAGAGGACAGAGGACAGAGGACAGAGGACAGAGGACAGAGGACAGAGGACAGAGGACAGAGGACAGAGGACAGAGGACAGAGGACAGAGGACAGAGGACAGAGGACAGAGGACAGAGGACAGAGGACAGAGGACAGAGGACAGAGGACAGAGGACAGAGGACAGAGGACAGAGGACAGAGGACAGAGGACAGAGGACAGAGGACAGAGGACAGAGGACAGAGGACAGAGGACAGAGGACAGAGGACAGAGGACAGAGGACAGAGGACAGAGGACAGAGGACAGAGGACAGAGGACAGAGGACAGAGGACAGAGGACAGAGGACAGAGGACAGAGGACAGAGGACAGAGGACAGAGGACAGAGGACAGAGGACAGAGGACAGAGGACAGAGGACAGAGGACAGAGGACAGAGGACAGAGGACAGAGGACAGAGGACAGAGGACAGAGGACAGAGGACAGAGGACAGAGGACAGAGGACAGAGGACAGAGGACAGAGGACAGAGGACAGAGGACAGAGGACAGAGGACAGAGGACAGAGGACAGAGGACAGAGGACAGAGGACAGAGGACAGAGGACAGAGGACAGAGGACAGAGGACAGAGGACAGAGGACAGAGGACAGAGGACAGAGGACAGAGGACAGAGGACAGAGGACAGAGGACAGAGGACAGAGGACAGAGGACAGAGGACAGAGGACAGAGGACAGAGGACAGAGGACAGAGGACAGAGGACAGAGGACAGAGGACAGAGGACAGAGGACAGAGGACAGAGGACAGAGGACAGAGGACAGAGGACAGAGGACAGAGGACAGAGGACAGAGGACAGAGGACAGAGGACAGAGGACAGAGGACAGAGGACAGAGGACAGAGGACAGAGGACAGAGGACAGAGGACAGAGGACAGAGGACAGAGGACAGAGGACAGAGGACAGAGGACAGAGGACAGAGGACAGAGGACAGAGGACAGAGGACAGAGGACAGAGGACAGTGGACAGAGGACAGAGGACAGAGGACAGAGGACAGAGGACAGAGGACAGAGGACAGAGGACAGAGGACAGAGGACAGAGGACAGAGGACAGAGGACAGAGGACAGAGGACAGAGGACAGAGGACAGAGGACAGAGGACAGAGGACAGAGGACAGAGGACAGAGGACAGAGGACAGAGGACAGAGGACAGAGGACAGAGGACAGAGGACAGAGGACAGAGGACAGAGGACAGAGGACAGAGGACAGAGGACAGAGGACAGAGGACAGAGGACAGAGGACAGAGGACAGAGGACAGAGGACAGAGGACAGAGGACAGAGGACAGAGGACAGAGGACAGAGGACAGAGGACAGAGGACAGAGGACAGAGGACAGAGGACAGAGGACAGAGGACAGAGGACAGAGGACAGAGGACAGAGGACAGAGGACAGAGGACAGAGGACAGAGGACAGAGGACAGAGGACAGAGGACAGAGGACAGAGGACAGAGGACAGAGGACAGAGGACAGAGGACAGAGGACAGAGGACAGAGGACAGAGGACAGAGGACAGAGGACAGAGGACAGAGGACAGAGGACAGAGGACAGAGGACAGAGGACAGAGGACAGAGGACAGAGGACAGAGGACAGAGGACAGAGGACAGAGGACAGAGGACAGAGGACAGAGGACAGAGGACAGAGGACAGAGGACAGAGGACAGAGGACAGAGGACAGAGGACAGAGGACAGAGGACAGAGGACAGAGGACAGAGGACAGAGGACAGAGGACAGAGGACAGAGGACAGAGGACAGAGGACAGAGGACAGAGGACAGAGGACAGAGGACAGAGGACAGAGGACAGAGGACAGAGGACAGAGGACAGAGGACAGAGGACAGAGGACAGAGGACAGAGGACAGAGGACAGAGGACAGAGGACAGAGGACAGAGGACAGAGGACAGAGGACAGAGGACAGAGGACAGAGGACAGAGGACAGAGGACAGAGGACAGAGGACAGAGGACAGAGGACAGAGGACAGAGGACAGAGGACAGAGGACAGAGGACAGAGGACAGAGGACAGAGGACAGAGGACAGAGGACAGAGGACAGAGGACAGAGGACAGAGGACAGAGGACAGAGGACAGAGGACAGAGGACAGAGGACAGAGGACAGAGGACAGAGGACAGAGGACAGAGGACAGAGGACAGAGGACAGAGGACAGAGGACAGAGGACAGAGGACAGAGGACAGAGGACAGAGGACAGAGGACAGAGGACAGAGGACAGAGGACAGAGGACAGAGGACAGAGGACAGAGGACAGAGGACAGAGGACAGAGGACAGAGGACAGAGGACAGAGGACAGACGACAGAGGACAGAGGACAGAGGACAGTGGACAGAGGACAGAGGACAGAGGACAGAGGACAGTGGACAGAGGACAGAGGACAGTGGACAGAGGACAGTGCTGGCACAGAGACGTGTGTGGAGGGCTGTGGGCAAGAGGAGCACCGGCGGGATCAGAGGGGAAGGCGGGAGAAGGAAGGCTGTGGTGCTGTGGAAGGGCTCTGACCACGGAGTCACTGCTAGCACGGCCTGTCACTGCTCGCGTCCCGTGGCTGCCCTGCTGGACAGCACCCTTCACATTGGGTCTTTCTTCTTTCAGCCTTGTTCAGGGGCTGGGGCTCCCCTTCACGTCACCACTCCCATCATTCTAGATGCCCAGGGCCCCCTCCCTCCGGTTGGGGGAAAGTTGTGGACTTGGAGTGGTCCATTTGGGGTGGTTTGAGGGGGAACTGGGCTGTCTCCAGGCTCTAGCGCGGAGGTCAGCACAGACTGGAGGCTTGACCAGTGACCTCTGGTCCTGTCCCCCTGGTGATTCACACTGACAGCAATGGAAAGGGAAACCCAGTACTCATGTGGCATCCTTGAGGCTCCCGACGCTGGTAACAGGCCTCCCTGGTCCAGCTAGAACGCACAGTGTCTCCCCCTCCTGTTCTCCTTGGTCTTTCCTTCCTCCCTCCTGTTCACTCTCATCCCATCCACAGGGGGATATTCACTCTGCAAGGATTTATGCCAAAGTTGTTAAGACCCAGGACTCTGGAGCCAGCCTGCTAGGTTTGGGCCCCACCTCTGAACTAGCTATTTGACTTGAGACAGGTTAACTTATGCCTCAGTTTCCTCATCTGTAAAGTGGCTATAATAATAGGACCTACCTCCTGGATTTGTGGAGGGGATTAGGTCCCAAAGCCTACATGTTTTCTGGGCTTCACATTGTCCTCCAGGTGGTGAGACATCACAGATGTCATCCCCAGGGAATTCTCAGTGTAGGTGGGAATGATGGTGTTTAGAGTAGGGGCTAGAATGCCGGTGAGCTAAATGGGGAGAGAAGAGAACAGTCCCATTGGAGGGTTTAAAACCTAAATTCTGAGATGAGGAAGGTGCAGAAGGAGAAAGAGGTGGTAGGTCTAGAGCCTAACACAGCATCTGGGCAAATGTAGGACTGAACAGGAGGGAGGAGGAGGAAAGTTGCTCCAGCGGGAGGGACCTGGCTGGGCAAGGCATGGAGGCAGGAAGCTTAGGGTGGGACCCAGGAGGGCACACACACAGTTGATGCTGGCACGGGTCCGTGAAAAGGCTTTCTGCGGTGCCTAGCATATGCGTGGTTAAGCAAGCCAGGGACCATGCTGGGGGCTCCCACAGCTGATCTCGTGCACTCCTCACATCATCCCTGTGAGTCCCATTACTTGCTGCATTTCATAAATGAGGAAACTGAGCCAGCTCAGAGAGCAGAGCTCTGTCCCCAAGATCACTCCCGTTAAATGATGTCTCTCGTCCATCTATCTACACAGCTGGTGACCTTCCCAGTGCCCCACGCTGTCACAGGAGGGGAGTCGGTTGGGGTCCAGGCCCTAGAACTTGGAGAGCTCGAGGGACATGTTTCAGCTCCATCCTTCTTTTTTTTTTTTTTTTTTTGATATTTTTCTTTTTTTGACGTGGGCCATTTTTAAAGGCTTATTGAATTTGTTACATATTACTTGTTTCATATTTCGGTTTTTTGGCTGCAAGGCACGTGGCATCTTAGCTCCCCAAACAGGGATCAAACCCACACCTCTGCATTGAAAGGTGAAGACTTGGCCACTGGACCACCAGTGAAGTCCCCAACTCCATCCTTCTTGTGGAAGGCCAGCCACCCACCAGGGCCTCACGCGTTTGGAGTGGCCACCAATAGCCTTTGGCAACAAGGAAACCTAGATTCTCAGCCATGGATCTTATGCTCTGAGACTTTGTCAGGGGCGGGACACTACGTGCTTGCTTTATCCAGCTCCCAGCTGTAAATTTTTCTGTGGACCCATTTTCTTATCTGCACAGCTCACAATCAGCACACCAGGTACCACCCTGTTGATTTGAGTCTAATCAAGGCTTGACTGTGTAGCAAACGTCCACCTTCTCGTCTTTGTTGGTCCCACAAACTTTCAGAGCAGCAGTTTTCAGCTCTGGTACCAATGAAAATTAACTGGGAACCTTAGAAAATACCGATGCCCCAGCCTTCTGCTCTGTGAGAAGGCTCTGGGAAAAGGCATTTTCAAAGCTCCCCAAGGTTGAGAGCATCACTTTAGAGAAACCCGCTGGAATAGGCTGTGGACCCTCTGAGCACGGCAGGCGTGCCTCATGCATATCCACTCACATCAGCTTAATCCACCCTATCAAAGCCCATGAAACACAAACCAAAATGTGCCTGCTGGCCAGAACGGGTCTTTGCCAAATGCAGCCGAGCCTGTGGACTCCTGTCCTGGAGTGAGCTCTAACTGTGTCAGTGCTATTGTGACTGCAGAGTCACCCTGGCCCGGCATTACTCCTCTGCCATCTCACCCACGATAGCCGAAGCCCCGCTGAGACTTTTATTGTCTGTGTTATACTGTTGAACAGGAGCCTTAGATGCTTGTGGTCATGATTTTGAAATATTAAATTACACCGAGCATTAAGGGCTGTGTTTTCTGTTACAAGACAGGTTAATTGCTGCTCTTCATCTTTAATTTTGAGATTTAAGCCGGTTTCTCAGTTAGCTCTAATTGGTAGTGTTTCGACAGCCCTCCCTGACCTCACAAGCCTTTGATATGGTTTAGAGATCCTTTTATGGGAGCCTTTTTTTTTTCTTGTGCCCTGCACATTTAATAGATTTGTATTTCCTCAGTCATCTTTCCTTCTGTGGAGATATTTCAAAATCACACCATGTGTCTGCAGGGAATAAATGCCTCCTCTCCAGCAAATGTTTTTTTACAGCGATTGGCAAGAGAGGATTAATTGCCCCCATTCACACACATCTCTTACTTGCTGTATTCCATTTTCATACAAAGATTTTTTTAATCCTTTCTTCTGTAGCCGGGCTGAATTTGTCTGTAAATGCACGTGCTCGTCAAGTGATGTTTCTAGAATAGATCTGAAGCAAGCGTCCTCTCCAATCACTCTGTTTTACAGATAATAATATCACCACGATAATGCATTATGTGTCAGGGGAGAGCACTCACGGGAAGATGGGAATGGGGAGTGATAAGGAGGCCCCCGTCCCTAGAGGTGTTCAAGCACAGTTTGGAAGCAGCTTGTCTGGCATATTTTAGAGGCAAATACAGTCTAAAAACTAAGAGGTTTTAGAGACAGGAAAACTTGAGTTTAAATCTCTACCACTCACTGGTCCTGTGACCTTGGGCAACTTATGAGCCATACTGAGCCTCTGTTTCCTAGTCTATAAAATAGAGTTAATAATAACAGTTATCATATAAAGTTACAGTGGAACTGAGTGAAATAATACCTGGCCCTTGCTGCTGCTAAGTTGCTTCAGTCATGTCCGACTCTGTGCATGCCCGACCCCATAGATGGCAGCCCACCAGGCTCCCGCATCCCTGGGATTCTCCAGGCAAGAACACTGGAGTGGGCTGCCATTTCCTTCTCCAATACATGACAGTGAAAAGTGAAAGTGAAGTCGCTCAGTCGTGTCTGACTGTTAGCGACCCCATGGACTGCAGCCCACCAGGCTCCTCCGTCCATGGGATTTTCCAGGCAAGAGTACTGGAGTGGGTTACCATTGCCTTCTCCATGAATGTGGCTTAATCTTATTAAACATCATAAACAGCAGCCAGGCTTCAGAAACAGAGGAAGGTTGGGAATAGGGAAGAGAACAACATAAGCTGTCTCCATTATTGAGATTTCCCTGGTGGCCCAGTAGGTAAGAATCCTCCTGCCAATGCATGGGACATGGGTTCGATTCCTGGTTGGAGGAGAGTTCACTTGCTGCGGGGCAACTAACTCCTGAGCCACAACTCCTGAAGGCCACATGTCCTAGAGGCTGTGCTCCACAACAAGAGAAGCCACTTCGGTGAGAAGCCTGTGCACCGCAGCTGGAGATTAGCCCCTCCTCGCTGTAGCTAGAGAAAGCCAGCATGCAGCAACGAAGACCCAACGCAGGCAAAAAATCATAATAATGGCAAATAAACAAAACTTAAGATCTCCCCATTAGCCTCAATCCCAGAACTCAGTGGCCCATCGTTTACAAAGTGCTTTCACGTCTGTAACCTCAGTTTATCCTCACCCCAGCTCTACAACACAAAGGTTCTACTCTCCTAACAGTCCTTTATCCAGACTAAATGACAGTGTGAAGAAACAGAGGCTCGGAAAAGTGAAACGACTCGCCTAAATGATACAGCGTTAGGACAGAGCCACTAGAATCCGAATTCACACACAGCCTTGTCATCTGCTGTGCCCACAAGACCCGTGCTATCGTCCCTCTGCTCCATTGCTACTATCGTTGCTGTTGCTCAGGCGCTCTCTTGTCTGATTCTTTGTGGCCCCATGGACTGCAGAAAGCCAGGCTCCACGTCCTTCACTATCTCCCAGAGTTCGTTCAAATTCAGGTTTGAGTCAGTGATGCTGTCTAACCATCTCATCCTCTGTTGCCCCCTTCTCCTCCTGCCCTCCGTCTTTCTCAGCATCAGGGTCTTTCCCAATGAATCAGCTCTTTCCATCTGGTGGCCAAAGTATTGGAGCTTCAACTTCAGCATCAGTCCTTCCAGTGAATATTCAGGATTGATTTCCTTNTCAGGTTTGAGTCAGTGATGCTGTCTAACCATCTCATCCTCTGTTGCCCCCTTCTCCTCCTGCCCTCCGTCTTTCTCAGCATCAGGGTCTTTCCCAATGAATCAGCTCTTTCCATCTGGTGGCCAAAGTATTGGAGCTTCAACTTCAGCATCAGTCCTTCCAGTGAATATTCAGGATTGATTTCCTTTAGAATGGACGGGTTTGATCTTGCTGTCCAAGGGACTTGCAAGAGTCTTCTCTAGCACCACAACTCAAAAGCATCAGTTCTTCAGCACTCAGCCTTCTTTACAGTCCAACTCCTACATTCATACATGACTATTGGGAAAACCATAACTTTGACTATACGGACCTTTGTCAGCAAACTGATGTCTTTGCTTTTTAGTATGCTGTCTAGGTTTGTCATAGCTTTCCTTCAAAGAAGCAAGAGTCTTTTAGTTTCATGGCTGCAGTAACATCCACAGTGATTTTGGAGCTCCCCCCCCCGGCCCAAATAAAATTTGTCACTGCTCCCACTTTTTCCCTTTCTATTTGCATGAAGTAACACTACNTAGTATGCTGTCTAGGTTTGTCATAGCTTTCCTTCAAAGAAGCAAGAGTCTTTTAGTTTCATGGCTGCAGTAACATCCACAGTGATTTTGGAGCTCCCCCCCCCGGCCCAAATAAAATTTGTCACTGCTCCCACTTTTTCCCTTTCTATTTGCATGAAGTAACACTACCAGACTCTTGAGAGTCCCTTGGGCTGCAAGGAGATCCAGCCAGTCCATTCTAAAGGAGATCAGTGCTGGGTGTTCTTTGGAAGGAATGATGCTAAAGCTGAAACTCCAGTACTTTGGCCACTTCACTCGAAGAGTTGACTCTTTGGAAAAGACTCTGATGCTGGGAGGGATTGGGGGCAGGAGGAAAAGGAGACGACAGAGGATGAGATGGCTGGATGGCATCACCAACTTGATGGACGTGAGTTTGAGTGAACTCCGGGAGATGGTGATGTACAGAGAGGCCTGGCATGCTTTCATTCATGAGGTCACAAAGAGCTGGACACGACTGAGCGACTGAACTGAACTGAATACGACCAGATGCCATGATCTTAGTTTTTTGTGTGTGTGTGTGTGTGTTTTTTTTTTTTAATGTCGAGTTTTAAGCCAGCTTTTTGTTATCCCTTTGGTTTATTATAAAGTTACTTTTTTAAAAAAGATTTTTTAATGTGGGTCATTTTTAAAGTCTTTGTTGAACTTGTTACAATATTGTTTCTGTTTTGTGTTTTGGTTTCTTAGCTGCAAGGCTTGTGGGATCTTAGCTCACTGACCAGGAATTGAACCCACACCCGCTGCATTGAAAGGCAAAGTCTTAACCATTGAACCACCAGGGAAGTCCCTAAAGTTATTTCTTAATACCCTAGGATCTTCCTTAGCTGGCTGGGCCTGCTCCTGGTCTGCCTAAATTCTCATTCTGAAGGTGATACATACCAATTCAAATGCAGGACTTGGAGCTGTTTCTTTTATTCCCACATATGTAGGGCAATCAAGCAGCTCAATAATAATAGTAACACACAATGTTGGGTACTCATAATGCACTTGTTTCCTGTGGCCGTCTTAGAATTTTAATTTGATACAAGGAACATTATTACTCCATATTCATTAAGTTGCATGTTAACCTCTTTTAAAAACCGTTTTTCCGGCAATAACAGAGGACAATTTTACACGAGGAAAGTCATTTGGGGAAGAAGATGTATTCAACAGGTTTTCTCCAGCATCGTTATGGTCCAGGCTGACCCCCCATCTCCTCTCCCACGCTTCTGGTCTCCACAGTTCTGATCAAGGTTGGCTCCCAAGAGAGCCCCTTGGCAGAGAGTCAGCCCTTTGTGCCAATGTTATGCTAGTGGGAATCTCTGCTGCTGCTGCTAAGTCACTTCAGTCGTGTCCGACTCTGTGTGACCCCATAGACGGCAGCCCACCAGGCTCCCCCATCCCTGGGATTCTCCAGGCAAGAATACTGGAGTGGGTTGCCATTTCCTTCTCCAATGCATGAAAGAGAAAAGTGAAAGTGAAGTCGCTCAGTCTGTCCGACTGTTAGCGACCCCATGGACTGCAGCCCACCAGGCTACTCCGTCCATAGGATTTTCCAGGCAAGAGTACTAGGGTGGGGTGCCATTGCCTTCCCCCGTGGGAATCTCTAAGGGCTCATAATCATAAGAGGTTGGGAGGAAAGAAGGGCCCAGATCGGGGGTGGGGAGGGGGCTGTAGTGAAGGATGAATGGGAGAGATTCTGCCTCTCCTTTAAGGAGTCTACACCCCAAGAGCTGGGTTGGAAAAGCTTGAACGTGGATCAAATTTGGTTACCTTCAGGAGGGGGGACCCCATCTAAAGACGCTGAAATCCACTAACTCTCCTCCCACCTCACATTACATCACACACACACATACACTCACATACACACACACCCCAGAGGAGACAAACCTACAGGCCTAATCCAGCTCGCATTGTCCCTGTTGCTGACCTCTGGCTAAACCAGTTGTTCTGTCTTCCAGCAGCACTTCCAAAGCTCCCTGGGCTTCAGGGCGAGGGGTCTCACTCTGTCTCCAAACTGGGCTTTCTTTTTTTCCCATTTGGCTGCTCTGGATCTAGTTCCCTGACCAGGGATGGAAACCGGGCCTCCCCCGCCCACCGCCACCACACTGGGAGCGAGGAATCTTAACCCCTGGACCACCAGGGGAGTCCATTAACTGGGCTTTCTAATGGATTCTGCACAAGTTGAAGCAAGAATTCAACCCCTGCACCACCAGCACCACCCTGAACCCATCCTGTCTCCTCCTTTCCCACATTAGGAAACTAAAGTGAAGTCGCTCAGTCGTGTCCGACTCTTTGTGACCCCGTGGACTGTAGCCCACCAGGTTCCTCCGTTCATGGGATTCTCCAGGCAAGAAGACTGGAGTGGGTTGCCATTTCCTTCTCCAATGGAAGAAAGTGAAAAGTGAAAGCGAAGATGTTCAGTCGTGTCCGACTCTTAGCAACCCCATGGACTGCAGCCTATCAGGCTCCTCCGTCCATGGGATTTTCCAGGCAAGAGTACTGGAGTGGGGTGCCATTGCCTTCTCCTTAGAGTGTTCCAGAAACTCAGCCCCTCCGGTAGTTCTAACAACAATTTCATACGGTCGCTATTACTGACCCATTCAATGGATGAGATCACTGGGCTCAGAGAGTCGAGGCTCTTGCCGAAGGTCAGTGGTGGAGCTAGGCTTGACCTGGGCCCCTGCTGTGTGTTCCAGAAACTCAGCCCCTCCGGTAGTTCTAACAACAATTTCATACGGTCGCTATTACTGACCCATTCAATGGATGAGATCACTGGGCTCAGAGAGTCGAGGCTCTTGCCGAAGGTCAGTGGTGGAGCTAGGCTTGACCTGGGCCCCTGCTGTCCTCAGCCTCTGCCCTTCAGCCTCTGTTTCACTGTTGGGAACTGATCGCCCGGAGCCTCTGTTGACTTCTCTATGAAACTAAGCTCCTCATTCCTGTCCAGACTAATTTATGCTAGTGGTTCAAGTCAAAGGGATATAAAAATTCTTGGCAACATCAAAAATGCTGTAAAAACACATGACTCTGTACTAATGCCATTATAAAATGTGGACGAATTATTTTCTTTTTAATGGCTATAAAAATTCTGTCAGGAAAAAAAGGGTCATTTCACCTGCAATGTATGAGGCATTATGGGTTAGAGACACGTTCATTCAAAAACTTTTATTTGGAACATTTCCTGGGCTCAGTGCTGGGTGAGTTTCCAGGGATTCAGAGATAAATAAAACTGGCCCCAGCCCTCAAGGGCCCTTCAGGGACTGGCAATGGATAAAGCAACAATTACATTCCATCAAGGAAAGTGCTAGACAGAGAGAGATGGTCTGGAGACCTGAAAGGGAGCCAAGAGAACCTGACACAAGGCTGAGAGGGCAGGCTTTGATCTAGATTGTCTTGGATTCAAATCCTTGCTCTTCACCTACCAGCTGTGCATCCTTGGGCAGTTTTCTTGACCTCTCTGTGCTTGAGTTTTTGTTCTATATAATGAGAGTTAAAAGAGGCAATAATAGAGTCCTATCCCAAAGGATTGCTATAAATATTTCATGAACCAGGGACTCTGGAAGTCTACTGAAGCCTATAGCCTCCTTTTGGGAATATTGTTTTTCAAGGCACACAGTAAAAATACATAGATTACAAAGTGTACTAATTATATTGAAAATAGTATCAAAATATTACAAACAGATTTATACAATATATGTGCTTCTTTATTAAGGCATTAAATAATAAGATGTAATGGCAGGTCTAATAAACACCATAATTTTGAAGTGATGAGAGGTGTGACTGGTATTTCAAGGCTTTGAAACTATGTAAAGTAATAGGAATGTGTTGGTTATTTCTATGGGTGACCTACAACAAAAGGAAACGCCTGCTTTCAGTTACGATGAGTGAGTACAAAGATGTAATTTCCCCTTCCTATCTCTCTGACCTCCTGAGCTCTATCCAAAGGTGCTGCTGAAAGCCGTGTGCTCAGGTGGCTAAGTCCTGCCCCAGGGAGGATCTGGGGAAGGGGAGGAAAGGGCTAATGCTGAGGGCCAGGCAGAAGGAGCTTTGGGCGTCAGGAAGGAGCCCCACCCTTGGGGGTGCTGCTGGGAGGCAGGGGAGGTCTGGGGTGGTGCACTGCGCGGGCTCCTGGACTTGAGTGATACTAGCTGATTACTAACTGACATCCGGGGACTTCAGCACTGTCAGTCAGATACTCATACACTCGCACCATCCTCTACTTGTAATAATCTGGGTGAAGGTGGAGCTTCGTTTCTGCTGAATTTCAGACCTCAACTCCCTCACCCATTCTTTGAGTCACCTTGGAAGAAATCTTTGCCTTCATTGTATCTGGGTTTCCTCATCTCAGTTCAGTTCAGTTCAGTTCAGTTGCTCAGTTGTGTCTGACTCTTTGTGACCCCATGGACTGCAGCATGCCAGGCCTCCCTGTCCATCACCAACGCCCGGAGTTTACTCAAACTCATGTCCATTGAGTGGGTGATGCCATCCAACCATCTAATCCTCTGTCACCCCCTTCTTCTCCTGCCCTCAATCTTTCCCAGCATCAGGGTCTTTTCAAATGAGTTAGTTCTTTGTATCAGGTGGCCAAAGTATTGGAGTTTCAGCTTCAACATCAGTCCTTCCAAATAATATTCAGGACTGATTCAGTCCTGATTGGATCGGATCTCCCGGTTGGATCTCCTTGCAGTCCAAGGGACTCTCAAGAGTCTTCTCCAATACCACAGTTCAAAAGCATCAATTCTTAAGTGCTCAGCTTTCTTTATAGTCCAACTCTCAAATTCATACATGACTACTAGAAAAATCATAGCTTTGACTAACAGACCTTTGTTGGCAAAGTAATGTCTCTGCTTTTTAATATGCTGTCTAGTTTGGTCATAACTTTTCTTCCAAGGAGTAAGCATCTTTTAATTTCATGGCTGCAGTCACCATCTGCAGTGATTTTGGAGCCCAAAAATATAAAGTCTGACACTGTTTCCCCTGTTTCCCCATCTATTTGCCATGAAGTGATGGGACCGAATGCCATGATCTTAGTTTTCTGAATGTTGTTTTAAGCCAACTTTTTCACTCTCCTCTTTCACTTTCATCAAGAGGCTCTTTAGTTCCTCTTNTAGTTCTTTGTATCAGGTGGCCAAAGTATTGGAGTTTCAGCTTCAACATCAGTCCTTCCAAATAATATTCAGGACTGATTCAGTCCTGATTGGATCGGATCTCCCGGTTGGATCTCCTTGCAGTCCAAGGGACTCTCAAGAGTCTTCTCCAATACCACAGTTCAAAAGCATCAATTCTTAAGTGCTCAGCTTTCTTTATAGTCCAACTCTCAAATTCATACATGACTACTAGAAAAATCATAGCTTTGACTAACAGACCTTTGTTGGCAAAGTAATGTCTCTGCTTTTTAATATGCTGTCTAGTTTGGTCATAACTTTTCTTCCAAGGAGTAAGCATCTTTTAATTTCATGGCTGCAGTCACCATCTGCAGTGATTTTGGAGCCCAAAAATATAAAGTCTGACACTGTTTCCCCTGTTTCCCCATCTATTTGCCATGAAGTGATGGGACCGAATGCCATGATCTTAGTTTTCTGAATGTTGTTTTAAGCCAACTTTTTCACTCTCCTCTTTCACTTTCATCAAGAGGCTCTTTAGTTCCTCTTCGCTTTTTGCCATAAGGGTGGTGTCATCTGCATATCTGAGGTTATTGATCTTTCTTCCGGCAATCTTGATTCCAGCTTGTGCTTCATCCAGCCCAGCGTTTCTCATGATGTACTCTGCCTATAAGTTAAATAAGCAGGGTAATAATATAAAGCCTTGAGTTACTCCTTTCCCTATTTGGAACCAGATAGGTTCCAAAACATATCTTTCCTCATCTAGAAGATCCAAATAATAATCCTGGCCTCATAAGACTGTTGCAAGAATTCAAAGAAAAGCCTCTGCATGGTGAGTGCTCCCTGAGCACCAGGTACTCAGGGGTCTTTGGCGGCAGCCGCCAGCGCTGTAAATGCCATTGGCTCGATAAAGTGCAATGAGCCACTTCCAAGCAGGGGAGCCTGGGGTTTCAGAGTACAGGCTGTGGTGTGTGACCACTTGAGTTTGAACCTCAGCTCTACCACTAGCCGGTTATATAACTCTGCATGCTGTTCAACTTCTTTGAGGTTCCTCCAGCTGTAAAAGGGGGAAAATAATATTATACATCAGCCTCACAGTATCGTTTCTCAGACTAAATGAATGAGTGAGTGTAAAATGCCTAGGACAGTCCCTGACACACGTGAAATGGTTATCTGCTATTGTTCAGTCCCTAATTTGTGTCCAGTTCTTTTGTTACCCCATGAGCTGTGGCCTGCCAGGCCCTCTATCTGTGGGATGTTCCTGGCAGGAACACTGGAGTGAGCTGCGGTCTCCTTCCCCAGGGGGTCATCCCGACCCAGGGGTTGTGCCTGTATCTCCTGCACTGGCCGGTGGGTTCTTTACCACTGAGCCCCCAGGGAAGCCCCCAAGATTACTAGGATTGATGTCTACCACCCAGTGAGTGAAACTAGCAGCCGCCCAGCACCTACATTTTGCTATTTTTCAAATTCTAATAATCTTCATTAAGAGTCCAGGAAGGCAGTGAGTGAGTCCACTTGTTCCACTTTTTCAAACAATTTATCTGCTAGAGCCATGGCCACAGATAGGAGACTCAGATGGTTTGGGAGCAGCCGAAGGACCAGGGACCAACATCACCTTGCTTAATCCTCACGATGATCTTTCCAGAGACTTATCTTTATTCCCATTTCACTAACAAACCAATGGAAGTTCAGAAAAGTGAGGAGATAGGCTCAGGTTTGCAAAACCATGAGTAACACAGCTAGGATTTGAATCCAGTCTGTGCTACGCCTGGAAGCCTTAGTTGCAAGTATTTTCTGCAGAGGCAAAGGATGGGGTCTGCCTGGCTGAGGCCAATCTCCTTGGTCCCCACATCTCTGGTCCAGCCAGCTGACAGGAGCCAGAATGCTCAGTCTGTGCAAATGAGAAATGTGTGTTTATCTCATGGGTACTGAGCTGGGCTTCCTACTTGATGCCTTAATTTTTGGTGTATAATGATACTGCAGGAAGAGCATGCTTCTCCTTCCTCCTTACTTTGGGATGACAAGCCCTCTTTAGATGGGGATGGTAGATGGGGCTGCAGCAGGTGCTGGGCATTCTACCCCAGAGCAGATATCATGGCAGGGAATCACCTGTGTAAAGGGTTCACACATCTACAGGGGCAAAAGCCAGATCCCTGTTTTGTTTTGTTTTGTTTTTATTGAAGAATAATTGCTTTACAGAATTTTGTTGTTTTCTGTCAAACCTCAACATGAATCAGCCATAGGTATACATATATCCCCTCCCTTTTGAACTTCTCTCCCATCTGCCTCCCCATCCCACCCCTCTAGGTTGATGCAAAGCCCCTGTTTGAGTTTCCTGAGCCATACGGCAAATTCCCATTGGCGAACTATTTTACATACGGTAATGTAAGTTTCCATGTTACTCTTTCCATACATCTCACCCTCTCCTCCCCTTTCCCCATGTCCAGAAGTCTATTCTCTATGTTTCTTTCTCCACTGCTGCCCTGTAAATAAATTCTTCAGTACCATTTTTCTAGATTCCATATAATGCATTAGAATATGACATTTATCTTTCTCTTTCTGACTCACTTCACTCTGTATAATAAGTTCTAGGTTCATCCACCTCATGAGAACTGACTCAGATGCATTCCTCTTTATGGCTGAGTAATACTCCACTGTGTACATATACCACAGCTTGTTTATCCATTCATCTGTTGATGAACATCTAGGTTGCTTCCATGTTCTGGCTATTGTGAATAGTGCTGCAGTGAACAATGGGATACATGTGTCTTTTTCAATTTTGATTTCCTCAGGGTATATGCCTAGGAGTGGGATTGCTGGGTCATATGGTGGTCATAAGATTATTCCTAGTTTTTTAAGAAATCTCCATACCATCTTCCACAGAGGCTGTATCAGTTTATCCCACCAACAGGGTGGAAGCGTTCGCTTTTCTCCACACCCGCTCCAGCATTTACTGTTTATAGACTCTTTGATGATGGCCATTCTGACTGGTGTGGGGGGATGTCTCGTCGTGGTTTTGACTTGCGTTTCTCTAATCCTGAGTGATGTTAAGCTTCTTTTCATGCATTTGCTAGCCATCTCTGTGCCTTCTTTGAAGAAATGTCTGTTTAGGTCTTTTCCCCGCTTTTTGATTGGGTGGCTTGTTTTTCTGGTATTGAGTTGTATGAGCTGCTTGTATATTTTGAGGATTAACCCTTTGTCAGCTGTCTCACTTGCTATTACTCTCTCCCATTCCGAGGGCTGTCTTTTCACCTTGCTCATAGTTTTCTTCACTGTGCAAAAGCTTTTTAGGTTTAATCGGGTCCCACCTGTTTGCTTTGGTTTTCATTCCCGTTACTCTAGGAGGTGGGTTGCAGAGGATCTTGCTTTAAGTCCTCAAGTGTTCTGCCTATGTTTTCCTCTAAGAGTTTTATAGTTTCTGGTCTTACATTTAGGTCTTTAATCCACCTTGAGTTTATCTTTGCGTACGGTGTTAGGAAGTGTTNAAGTGTTCTGCCTATGTTTTCCTCTAAGAGTTTTATAGTTTCTGGTCTTACATTTAGGTCTTTAATCCACCTTGAGTTTATCTTTGCGTACGGTGTTAGGAAGTGTTGAGTTTCATTCTTTTACAGGTAGCTGTCCAATTTCCCAGCACCACTTATTGAAGGGGCTGTCTTTGCCCTGTTGTATGTTCTTGCCTCCTTTGATCCCTATTTTTCTTCCACCCCTCTAGGGCAATCAGGCATGCAAGAGAAGGGTCCTAGAAAAATGAAGTGTGTTCCTGAGTTCGGGGGAGTCCGGCCATTCACTCACTCGTTCACTAAATGAATGCATAGCTCACCACTGTGTTCTGAGCCCTGAAGAGGAAAGGATGAATGCAAGAACTTCCACCTTGGGAGACACACATGTTTATATCACTGCAACCTTGGACATCACTAAGGTGTTGCAAAAGCTACAGGAGGTTAAAGGAGGGAGTGACTAGTTCTCCTTGAGGTAAGGGCTAGGGGGNTCAGGCCCGCCGCTGCTCGGAGCGGCGGCAGCAGAAGGTCCGCGGCGGCGGAGGCGGTGGCCCGGCCCGGAGGCTCCTCCTCTCCCGGTGCCCCGCCCGCCTGCGGGGCCGGACCTGCGAGGGAGGAGGCCGCCCGCCTGCCGGCTGCTGCTGCTTATCCGGCTTGGCCACCTCCCCCGGGACCGCAATCGGGGAGCTGCAGGGTCCTCGATCCCCGCCTGGTCCTGCAGCTCCAGCAGTGGTGGCGGGCGGCAGGGACAAACGACCCTCCCCTCCCCCGGCCTAATATTCCTAAACTTCTGGAACTACACCTCTATCTCCCTCATTAAAGTGGGCAGCTCTTAACCCCGACAAGCAGGGCGTCTGGAGTCCACAGTAACTTCTGGGATCGGCTGGCTCCCTTCATCCGAGGGCCACCTCAAATCCACGTCCATTTCATAATGCCAGGTTAAGTGGCAGGCCAAGTTCACACAGGTGGGAAGATGCCAAGCCAGTTCAACCTGGCTTCCTTCCATCCTGCAAGGGGCGCAGCCGCAGAGGCCCCTCCTCCACTAGGCTGCATCCAGGCCGACGTTGCTTCCGGTGCTCCTCTGTCCCTGGTCTGCCCTTAGCGCAGACCTCTGACCCTTCTTCAGAGTCCTCACTTCCAGGGCCTGGGAACTGGGGGAGGGCCCTAGTCTCCTCATCTAGACTTCCTAGGCTTGAAACTACCACCCTGCCCAGAGACAGATGGCCTCCAGCCCTGGGCGCTGTCCTCCACTCCCCCATGACGGTGGCCTCCCAGCACAGCCGTGAGTCAGGTATAAGGTAAGGGTATCTTTCAGGTACCTTTCTAGAGGTGTGTGCCGTCATCTGAAGCCCTTTCTCACCTGCAGTCTCATCATGTGCTGCTGACCACCGTTCCTCTCCTTCCACAGGTGAGGACACAGGGGCCCTGATCGTTGTGGGACACCAATGTCACACATCTTCTGGGAGGCTGACTGGGGGTTGCCTGACCCCTGGGACTCTCTCTGGATTAGTCCTCTAGGACATATTCTGCCAGCCCTTGATAAAGAGCTTCAAATTACTCCAGGATCCCAAGCTGTTCTGGGGAGATAAGTCCTAGGGAGGGGCTATCTGAACCTGGAGACCAGAAAGGCAGGCGGCTGGGCCTCAAGAATGGCCCCACAACTAGACCTCAGGGAGCGCAGTGAGGGGGAGAGGCAGAACTCTGGCCAAGTGGTGGGGTGAGAGTCCTTTTCCGTGTCCTCTCACTTCACCAGCATCTTGTGCTTCCTCACTTCCATAGGTTTCCTCTTGCATTAAATACCCACCCGCCCCAGCTCTCCACTCGGCCAGACCCTGAGGCCCAGCTTCTCTCCCATCTCCTGTGCCACCCTGCCCCAGGGAAACATCCTATCTGAGCTCTGGAGCAGTTCTCATAGGTCCTTTGTGCATTCCACACTCAGGGAACTGCACCATATCACAATGTTCGAAGTGCTGGGGACACAGCTGCCTCATGCCTGGTTCTGGCCTCGGATGGCAGGTTGCCTCTGCAGTGACTGGGGAAATAGGAATGAGCATGTAGCCTTCTTTGGTGCCCCTCACATGGTGCCCTGCACATAGTAGGTGCTCTTTCAATATCTTCTCTGTCTGATGAGGGTCTCTGAGCACCCTTCCTCTTACTCCAGAGGAGTTGGAGCACAAGGAGATGCAGCTTGGGAAACAGAGACGCCGAAAAGTCTTCCAATATTCTCAAAGGATCTGTCTAGCATCCTTCCAAAGAGACCTGGTAGGGCTCTGAGGGGTTCCCCGTTAATTGGAGAGAGGGCAAAGGCTGGAGCAGCAGAGACACACAGAGGAATGTCCTAGTGGATCATGAACTTGTGCAAGAGAACAATGAGGGGCCTGGAAGGCACAGGGAGGGAAAGAGGTGAACACCCTGCTGAGGCCAAGCACCTTGGTGGACAGAGCACCATCCACGCCATTGGCCTTTGATGCTTGGCCTGTCTGTCTCACCTGACGTGGGGCCTAGTGTGGCTGAGAGCTGACTCAGTGTTTCCTGGAGCCCAGCTCCAGGAAGCAGATGCGCCACCTCCTGGGCTGGGGGGAGGATGGTGCCCTGACACTGGTCGAGCTCCTGGAAGCAGATGCGCCACCTCCTGGGCTGGGGGGAGGATGGTGCCTGACACTGGTCGAGCTCCTCCTCTGCCAGACTCGTGTCCACGGCCAGGCCAAGGGCAGAGTGGCTGGAGCTATCCTTCGGAGGCATTTGTCAGATCATGTTACTCCTTGGCTCGAAACTTGCGCCTGGCTCCCTGGTCTCTGAGAGTCAAACCAAAGTCCTTTCTATGGCGACCAGGCCCAGCAGGACCTTGTCTCCGGCTCCCTTCTCTTTGCTCTCACTCAGCCCTGCCACGCGGGCCTTCTCCCTCCTTCCTTTGGATCCTTGAGAAATGACATCACCTCTGTGAGACTCACCCAATTATCTGCATCCCTCATCTGGGTACCCTGCCCTATTTCTTTTCACTTAGCCTTTTTCTCCTTCTGGTGTGTGTTGGTTAATCAGTTGTGTCTGACTCTTTGGGACCCCATGGATTGTAACCCGGCAGGCTCCTATGTTCATGGGATTATTCAGGCAAGAATAATCCTATGCCATTTTCTACTCCAGGGGATCTTCCCAACCCAGGGATTGAACCCATGTCTCCTGCATTGGCGGCAGATTCTTTACCACTGAGCCACCAGGAAAGCCCTTTTTTCTCCTTCTAACACACTATAAGACACGCCTTCTCTGCTGTTCATTAATGTTCTGTTCCCACAGAAATGTAAGCTCCTTCAGGGCAGGGAGCTTTATCTGCCTCTTTTACTTCTGTATTCCCAGTGCCTGGATCAGAGCCTGGCACATAGTTGGTGCTCTGTAAACCGTTGTTGAATGAATGCTTGGCCATTCTCAACCTTCTGCACCTCCCAGCATCTCTGGGAAGCTTTGCCCAGCGCTCCTCCGACATCTGGTTTCCTCCTTTGCTCGCCCCAGAGCTAGCGCTGCAGGCACACAGGAGGTGCTCAGTACATGTGCTGGTGGATATCTGGATATGGAGCCCCTGCATGTCAGTGTCCTGAGATTTCCCTTTTTCCTGCAGACAAGGCTACTCCTTTGTCTTAGAAAATGAGAGTACCCGGGAAGAGAATCTAGGTTTATCGCCTACTTGGCCCAAAGAGAAGGACATAGTTCAGACTCAGCTTCTTGGATTGATCCAGCACTTATAAGCTCAGACAGAACACATCCATTTCACAAAATAAATACTCTAATTGACTACTAAATCAAAATAGTCACTAGAAGCCGTGTCCCAGATGTATTCTGACAGCCTGACTGGGAGCCAGGCCACCTGGACCTAGATGTGCTCAGGCTGGGCTGCGGCCCCAGGAAAGATGCCCTGCCCTCCACTCCCCAGCCCAGGCAAGGTGAGACTCCCCAAACCAAGCCTCTGGGCACAGGGAACTGCTTCCTTCTGTGAGGGAGGGAGTGGGACTGCACCTTGGGGAAGCGATTTCAAGGGAAAACGGAGGGGTTGTGTCTTCTTCTGTGATGACCCTGTGGATAAAGCCTTGTTGAAACAACCCAGAGGTGAGGCAGTGGTCACAGGCATGGGGTGGGCTGTGGGGGACAGGCGCTGGAAGGAGTGGCATGCTGCAGAAGTGTGCTCAGGGCTCAGGGTTTAAGCTTACAGTCTCTCATGTCATGGATTATTTCAAGCCAATATTGTAAGGCATTATAAGGTGTGACTAACAGGGCCCTCAGCCCTCTAGGGCTTGGCACTCTGGTGTAAATCTTGCCCTCCTTCTAGTCTTCTATTGCAACATGAGCTCTCTCCACAGAAAAGTTCTCTGAGTTCAGTGGAATGAGACTGTACCCACAGGAGATTTAACTGTGGCAGCACAGCGCATGAACAAGGTTCTAGAGGCAGGTGCTTTTAGGGGGAGGGGTGGGCACACCCAAGACTAGGGGAAGGGTGGGCAGGGACAGCCATTTTGCTAAGGGCGCTCGGACACACGGTAGGCACTTAGTCAGTCTCTGTGGGAGTCGGAATCATGGCTTGGGACTGGACATCTGTGGTCGGTGGGAACTATGGCAGCACTGCATTACCTTCAGCTGGGGGAACCGCATAGGTGCTCAGCTAGAGAAGTCTAGGCTGTTAGCTCCTTGCTCCAAGTATGGTACATGTGGTACCCTGGGAGTTTTTTAGAACTGCCTACCCCAGATCTAAATCAGAAAGGCATTTTCAAAAGACTTGCTGGAGATTGCATGCATATTAAAGTTTGAGAAATGCGGGTCTACAACACAGATGAGGAAAGGGACAACTCGCTGAACACCCAGGCCAATCTGACCATCAGAAACCTGTATTGGAATGCACTGTCCCTAATGGGGTGGTATTTTAATACCATTCCCTTTGCTTTCTCAAAGGCTCTTGTGAGCCAAATAGCCTGATTTCATCTGCTTCTGAATTTTTAGAAATATGAAGTAAATAACCTGTTTCTCACAGNCACAGATGAGGAAAGGGACAACTCGCTGAACACCCAGGCCAATCTGACCATCAGAAACCTGTATTGGAATGCACTGTCCCTAATGGGGTGGTATTTTAATACCATTCCCTTTGCTTTCTCAAAGGCTCTTGTGAGCCAAATAGCCTGATTTCATCTGCTTCTGAATTTTTAGAAATATGAAGTAAATAACCTGTTTCTCACAGTGATCAATGCCTATTATATAAAGCTCTAGGAAAAAAATATAAGACTAGTATGCATCTTCCTTTCCAGTTGCTGATCCTATTTCCCTTTTCACCATGGAGACTAGGATACTCAGACCCATATTCATGATTATCTGGTCTTTACTAAATATATTTAATGAGAGTCGCTCAGTTGTGTCTGACTCTGCAACCCCGTGGACTATACAGTCCATGGAATTCTCCAGGCCAGAATACTGGAGTGGGTAGCCTATTCCTTCTCCATCAGNGACCCATATTCATGATTATCTGGTCTTTACTAAATATATTTAATGAGAGTCGCTCAGTTGTGTCTGACTCTGCAACCCCGTGGACTATACAGTCCATGGAATTCTCCAGGCCAGAATACTGGAGTGGGTAGCCTATTCCTTCTCCATCAGATCTTCCCAACCCAGGAATTGAAACGGGGTCTCCTGCACTCCAGGTGGACTCTTTACCAGCTGAGCTACTTTACGTTCTACTTTATTTTTACCCCAGCCCATGATTTCCCAAGTCTTATTTACTATTAACCTTATTGTGAAGCTCTTCTTTATAAGCTGTTCTAAATTGCTTTTGGAAAAAGCCGATTGTTTAAGAAAAATAAGTAGGCAACGTCTGTGTGTTACAATGGCAAAGTCATTTCTCCCTGGGCAAACTTTACCCTTCCATTCCCATCCTCTGCTGGATTTTTGAGAAGGTGGAAGGATTGGGAGACGGATGACTCTGCCCGAAGTTACTAAAAAAAGAAAGCTCGACCAGCTAGGTGACACCCATACTATGCTCCTCCCTGTTTTCTCCCTGCGCGTCCGTACCCAGCTCACCTGACTGAGGGTGCAAGGGGCTGTCCTCCATGTCAAGGGACTTATCACAGCCTGAAGCCGGGACTCTGCTCACCAGCTGCCCACTCTCCATGTGCTGCTGCTTCTGCCC
This sequence comes from Oreotragus oreotragus, assembly GCA_006410675.1. NCBI lineage: Eukaryota > Metazoa > Chordata > Mammalia > Artiodactyla > Bovidae > Oreotragus > Oreotragus oreotragus. The sequence goes on along the minus strand of SJYX01015819.1, from coordinate 59,122 downwards.
CAGGCCCGAGCCTGGTGGCCAGGGCTCACTCAGCTCCATGTGGGCGGAGTGTGGAGTCAGCCCAGACTGCTCAAGCGCAGCAGTGTCAGAGCCTCTCCTGGCCCAGGTGGGGTCACTGACCTCAAGGTTATCAGTACATGCACTGTGGTCAGTAGCTAGATAAGGCTTCCTTTCAGGCCTGGGGATGTTTTCATCCTGCCTAATTCTCTGCTTCCTGGGTATTGGCTCCCAAAGGGAGGAGGGTAAGGAAGTGATATTTTTGAAATTCCACCACCTATTTAACTTATATGCAGAGTACATTGTGTGAAATGCCAGACTGGATAAACCACAAGCTGGAATCAGGAGAAACATCAATAATTTCAGATATGAAGATAATATCACTCTTATGGCAGAAAACGAAGAGGAACTAAAGAGCCTCTTGATGGTGAAAGAAGAGAGTGAAAAAGGTGGCTTAAAACTCAACATTCAAAAAACATGGCATCTGGTCCCATCACTTCATGGCAAATAGATGGGGAAACAATGGAACAGTGACAGACTTCATTTTCTTGGACTCCAAAATCACTGCAAATGGTGACAGCAGCCATGAAATTAAAAGACATTTGCTCCTTGGAAGAAAAGCTATGACAAACCTAGACAGCATGTTTAAAAGCAGAGACATTACTTTGCAAACGAATATCTGTATAGTCAAAGCTATGGTTTTTCTAGTAGTCATGTATGGGTAAAAGATTTGGACCATAAAGAAGGCTGGGCACCAAAGAATTGATGCTTTTGAACTGTGGTGTTGGAGAAGACTCTTGAGAGTCCCTTGGACTGCAAGAAGATCCAACAAGTCCATTCTGAAGGAGATCAGCCCTGGGATTTCTTTGGAAGGAATGATGCTAAAGCTGAAACTCCAGTACTTTGGCCACCTCATGTGAAGAGTTGACTCATTGGAAAAGACTCTGATGCTGGGAGGGATTGGGGGCAGGAGGAAAAGGGGACGACCGAGGATGAGATGGCTGGATGGCATCACGGACTCGATGGACATGAGTCTGAGTGAACTCTGAGAGATGGTGATGGATAGGGAGGCCTGGCGTGCTGCGATTCATGGGGTCGCAAAGAGTCGGACACGACTGAGTGACTGAACTGAACTGAACTGAACTAAAGATTTTAAGTATCTTGACTTAAATTGATTGGTTTAAATTAACTTTAAATTGATTGGTTTAAATTATAACTTTAAATTGATTGGTTAAATTATAACTTTAAATTGATTGGTTAGAAATAATGGTTATTATTGGTTATAATAATTGGTTAGAAATAATTTGAGGAAGGATATAAAAACTGCTTTAAGTCCCACCTTGTGGGTACTGTTTACCCCCTCTCGGTGTCTATGCTGAGAGCTTGGTACTTTCCTTCTCTTTAATAAATCCTATTCACTTGCTACTGTAAGTATTTGCGTGTTTGTGTATTCCATCCTTCAGCTCTGCAGACAAAAACTCAGATTCCCATCTCAGCATCTCTGACTCAACGAATGTGAGTTTGAGCAAGCTCTGGGAGATGGTGACGGACAAGGAAGCCTGGTGTGCTGCAGTCCATGAGGTCACAAAGTGTCCGACAAGGCTGAGCAACTGAACAAAAACAAGTACCTTGAGGCAAGGACTGTGCCACATTTAAATCACGGGCTTTAAGCCCCATCAAGACCTTGTGAGGTGAATCGAACGAGCCACAGTTTCAGATGAAGAAAGCATTGCGTAGTGAGGAAGCAGAGCTGGGATTTGGACCAGGTCTGCCTCAACCATAGGTCTTTCTGCTCCCGCTGCCTCAGCAGGTGCACGGCTCCTGTGGGCAGCGGCCAGCACGCCTTTGTGCTAAGGGCTGGGGCCAGCCTAGTCAGCGGCAGAGCAGGAGTAGTCCGTGTAGTGTGGTCAGAGGGAAGATGCATCTGGATGGGGAAACACTTGCAGCCCTGCCCCTCCTAGGTGGAGTCCTGTGAGCGGCCTTAGCCTCTCAGAGGTGAGGCTCCACCGATGAGGTCTGCACAGCCCGGAAGCAGGTCTGTGAAATGTCAGGTAGGTTTTCAAGAGTCTGGTTGTTTCCAGTGCACTGCCTGATTCCACTGGTGAGCAAAAGTGGGCCGTCATCCTGAGTCGTGTAAACATTTGCTATTCCCTGGCAACCCTGCCCCTCCTAGGTGGGGTGAGAAGCTAGGTCCCTGCAGGACAAATAAAGGAGATAGTGGCCCAAGTCCTGGTATATATTCCAAGAGCCAAGGCCACAGTCAGCTAGATCCTGGGGACTCCAGTGGGGAGAGAGGGACCAGGGATTGGTCTTTAGAGGCATTTACAGGACAAAGCGACATACTGACCTGGCTTCAGACTGAAGCCAGAATTCAAACTTGGTTTCCTCAGCTGCAAAATGACAGCGTGTCTCTCCTTCAGATGATTGTAAGAATGAAGTGATAAACTGCCGGGAAAATGCCTGGCACATAGCAGGTGTTCATTAAAAGATTGTCAGTCAATTAAGAGGAAAAGGAAGAGTGAAGTGGGCAGACACGGAAAAAAGTCATTTCCATAAGGAACGCACTTCCTAGCAGGTCTCTCTTCTCCCCACTGGAAAAGTCTTCTTTCTACGTCCTGATCTAAACTCTCCCTGCCTCTGAGAAGCCCTCAGGGAACTAGCTCTCCTCTCAACTCATGTCAAAGACCCCCAGTGAATGCCAGTGTCGCCACTCCACCCTCCTGTCATAGTGGTCAGTGGGCACTGTGGGCCCTCTAGTCAGCTTCCAGGCTGACTGTAGAAACTTCTTGCCCAGTTCCCTGCCCCTGCCAGCTCAAGGTGTCTGAAACTTCCCCCAGTGCCTTGTGAGTCCTGTGAACGGGGCTTGCCCTGTGCATGATCTGGGGGTCCCTGAAAGATGCTGCAGCAGATGGGGCTGGCGACAAAGGAGACAGATGAAAAGCGGCCTGGTTTGCCTTTGGGTGAAAATCGAGGCTTTGTCCTGCTGGCTGGGGGCGCCCAGGAGGATTTGAAGAGGCATGAGTGTGTGTGATAACAATAGCTAAGAGTTTCTGAGGCGCGCTATATACCAGGCCCTGTTCCTAGCATGTTAACTGTGTTAGCTCATATAATCCTTGTATGGAGAGTGTCAGCTACAAATGGGCACTTGCCCAGAGTATTGCCAGTCACTGAAGAACAAGGGCATTTGCCACCCGCCTCTGTGGAGATTGATATTTCTCCCAGCAATCTTGATTCCAGCTTGTGTTTCTTCCAGTCCAGCATTTCTCATGATGTACTCTGCATAGAAGTTAAATAAGCAGGGTGACAATATACAGCCTTGACGTACTCCTTTTCCTATTTGGAACCAGTCTGTTGTTCCATGTCCAGTTCTAACTGTTGCTTCCTGACCTGCATACAGATTTCTCAAGAGGCAGGTCAGGTNGTTTCTCATGATGTACTCTGCATAGAAGTTAAATAAGCAGGGTGACAATATACAGCCTTGACGTACTCCTTTTCCTATTTGGAACCAGTCTGTTGTTCCATGTCCAGTTCTAACTGTTGCTTCCTGACCTGCATACAGATTTCTCAAGAGGCAGGTCAGGTGGTCTGGTAGTTCCATTGCTTTAAGAATTTAGAGTTGGGGGCAGAAAAGCAAACTTCGAGACATGCAGAGTTAGAAGCAGTTAAAGTAAAAAAGCTGGGAATGTTCTGGCTTGCTCACTGTTCTCTATACCTTCTTTGTTCTCAGGAAAGGGAACGAAAAAAACTCTTTTTTTTTTTTCTTTTTCTTTTTCACTGCAATAACTATAACATGTGGATGGCAAGGGATGTGTTCGTTTTCTTGGTTCAGAGAATGGATTTCTATCAGTGGGTCAAGTTGTGGGGAAAGAAGCTAATGTGGGGGTGGGAAAGCAGGGAGCCTTAGAATTGGTCAAGGAGGTTCCCCACTGGGCCAGAGAGTGCTGATCTGAGTGTTCAGGTAAGGAGGAGCAAGAGTTCCAGCCAGTGGGGATTGAGTTGCAACTTCCTTCTTCCCCGCTCCAGCCTTTCCTGTTTCAGTTTCACTTCTAGGGGATCACGTGGGCACAGTTGAGAATTGAGTGGAGCTGTAAGGTCAGTAAGTTGTAGGATCATGAAGTGAGTGTGAGCTGTAAGGTTTGCGTGAGCCAGGAGTGCTGGACTTAGGTTATCTTCAGACTTGGAGGGACGTTTTGCTCAGAGTCATGGTGGGGCCTAGTTGTGCTGTAGGCAATCAGCAATCCCATTCCTTCTCCAAAGCCAGTGGGGTCATCAGTGGTCCCCAGTGGAGAGGGCTGTGCCCACATGAGTGCACATGTGACCATCTCATAGGGTCATTGGCAAATGTGGGGGTCAGACCAGAGGCTAGAGAAAGGGCCTCATGCAAGAGCCCTTGGTAGCAGTTTTCTGGGAAATCTGTCTTTGTTCAGTCACTAGCTTGTGTCTGACTCTTTGTGACCTCATGGACTGTAGCACGCCAGGCTTCCCTGTCTTTCACTATCTCCTGGAGTTTGTTCAAACTCATGTCCACTGAGTCAGTGACACCATGCAACCATCTCTGTTGCCCCTTTCTCCTCTTGCCCTCAGTCTTTCCCAGTGTTGACTAAAAAAGATGCACAATGTGAGAGTTGTGAGTTAAGTTTTATTTGGGGCAAATGAGGACTGCAGCCCAGGAGAGAGCATCCCAGTTAGTTCTGAGAGACTGCACCAAAGAGGCAGTGGGGGAAGGTCAATATGGAAGATTTTGGTGGAGGGGGAGTTCAATGCCATCAAGCACTTACCTGACAAGAGATTTTCTGCTAGTTGTGAGGCTCTGATGTCATCACGAAGGGATTTACTGCCTTTCTAGATAAGAAGAATAGGCACAATAAAGGACAGAAACAGTATGGACCTAACAGAAGCAGAAGATATTAAGAAGAGGTGGCCAGAATATGCAGAAGAACTGTACAAAAAAGACCTTCGTGACCCAGATAGCCACGATGGTGTGATCACTCACCTAGAGCCAGGCATCCTGGAATGCAAAGTCAAGCCGGCCTAAGGAAGCATCACTGTGAACAAAGCTAAGGGAAGTGATTGAATTCCAGATGATGGAATTTCAAATCCTAAAAGATGATGCTGTGAAAGTACTGCACTCATGGAGTTTGCTCAAAGTGGCTACAGGACTGGAGAATATGGAAAACTCAGCAGTTGCCACAGGACTGGAAAAGGTCAGTTTTCATTTCAATCCCAAAGAAGGGTAATGCCAAAGAACATTCAAACTACCGCACAGTTGCACTCATCTCACATGCTAGCAAGATCATGCTCAAAATTCTTCAAGGTAGGCTTCAATAGTATGTGAACCAAGAACTTCCAGATGTACAAACTAGATTTAGAAAAGGCAGAGGAACCAGAGACCAAATTGCCAACATCCATTGGATCATAGAAAAAGCAAGATAATTACAGAAAAACATCTTCTGCTTCATTGACTACGCTAAAGCATTTGACTGTGTGGATAACAACAAACTGTGGAAAATTCTTCAAGAGATGGGAATACCAGACCACCTGACCNCGTGTGGACTGTCACAATGGCCCCTGGCAAATCACCTCTCCCCGCATCCACACGCTCCTCCTTCAGGAGGAGGAGTCCGTTCCCCTGGTCCTGGAATCGGGGTTGACCTGTGACTGTTCTGCCCAATACAGTACGGCAGGAGTGGCCCCATGAGAGTCCCAGAGTGCAGTCTTGAAGAGGCGTGCCGCGTCCAGACGCAGTCTCCGGTGAGACTCCAAATGAGGACGCCTGGGGTCGGCTCCTTCAGTCTGCGGGGCCACATGGGGACGAGACCTCCCTCCCCTCCGCCACCCCAGCCATCTCAACCCGAGGACCGCAGAGCACCAGGCACACACACGAGCCCCTCTGGGGTCTTTGTCCCAAACTGCCGTTTGAAAGCAGCCCCCCGGGAGTGATTCCAGCTGGCCCCTTGTGGCACAGCTGCACCTGGCCCTGATCGCAGAATCTGGGCAAATAAATGGCTGTCACTGTTTTAAGCCACTAAGGTTTGGGGTGGCTTGTCATACAGTCATCATTACGGAAACAGTTGCCATTTGGAGCAAGTCTGTGATTGAACTGAACATGACCCGAACTACTCCCAACCCTGTTATTCTAGAAACATCGCTCCATGTCGGGGGCAGGCATGCGAAGGCCAGACCAGAATCCAGGGACCCGTTGCATCTCCATCACTAGGACAGCTGCATTCCCCTTGGAAGCTGGAACCAAACAGCCTCCCTCCTTGGCCGATCCATTCGCTCTATTGCCATTTCGCTTCCCTTTCTCCTTCCATCACGGATGGCGGAGGCAGCTGCCAAAACAAACTAGGGCAGGCTTCACAGCCAGGAGACACCAGCTGCCTAGATGTCTTTGCTTGTCTGCTGGTTCCTCCCCAGGTAACACACTTTTCTTTCTGTTCATGTAGAACCTTCCCACTGGGGACCCAGGGTCTCTGGGTGTGGAGACTGTGTCAGGGACACCAGCCAAGCCCTTAGGGAAAAGCAGGCACTTCACGTGTACCTTTTTTTATTGGAATATAATTGCTTTACAATCTTGTGTTAGTTTCTGCTGTACAACGAAGTGAATTAGTTTAATGTCTACATATATCCCCTCCCTCTTGGACCTCCCTCTCTCCCCCTCACCCCACCCATCTAGGTCATCACTGAGTCACTTGTAGAGATGTGGATGGACTCAGAGTCTGTCATACAGAGTGAAGTGAGTCAGAAAGAGAAAAAACAAATATGGGATATGAATGCATATATTAAAATCTAGAGAAATGGTACAGATGAACCTATTTGCAGGGCAGGAATAGAGATGCAGATGTAGGAATGGATATGTGAACACAGGTTGGGGGGAAGGTGAGGACGTGTGAATCGAGAGATTAGGACTGACATGTGTACATGGACTACCGTGTGTAAAATAGATGCCTGGTGGGAACCTGCTGTAGAGCACAGGGAGCTCGGCGCAGGGCTCTATGTGTATTATTTTGACCATGCAGTTGTCATTATTTATGGATTCCTCCTGTGTGCCTGAGATGTTTACGTATGTCACCTTTAGTCCTCACAAAAATACCGAAAGGCCAGTGCCATTATCGCATTTCACACAGGGGAATTCTGAGGCCCACCGGGGTGGAGTGACTTGTTAGTAGGTGGCAAAGGCAGGCTTTGGACTCAGGTTATATTGCTCCAAAGCTGGAGCTGTTTCCATGCTACATGCTGCTTCCTTTCCAAGAAAAGAAAAATCTGGCAACCAAGAATCCAGGTGATGGGAATAGGGCCTTGGTTTGACTGAGCAGGATGGAGCGGGAAACGACGTGCAGTCACGTGCCTTGCGTATTGCAAAAGATGACTCTTTTCGCTGAATCGGTAGCCCAAACAAAGCCGCAGCAGAGAATTTGGTGGAAGGGGATGCCTCCACTCTCTTCGCCAGCAAGCTCTGGTCTTACGGGAGCATTTCTGGAGGGGCTTCTTGCTCTGCCCTCTGTGCTCAGGTCTGAGAGAGAAGCCCAGAGCTCTCCGAGCAGCCCTGGCTGCAGAGACCACCTGTCACTGTGAGGTGCTGGGGTCCAGGCTTCTCTCACCTGGGCAAGCCACTGCCTGAGACTGAATCGCCAGCAGACTCACCAAGTCTGGGTCTGGGGCATCAGCAAAGGAAGAGAACACCTACAGAACACTTTTTATATTTAAAAAAAAAAAAGGACGGAAATAAACCTCAAAAGGGAACATCAGAACTTTGTTTAACATTCTTCCACTTACGAGAAACGTTCATCCTGCTGTTACTGGGAACTGTTATGAGGAAAGAGGCACTCCAGTCATTTCGGCATGGGGCCTTCATGAAACCAGGACTTCAGTTTCTCCATCCTCAAAAGAAAAGAGTTGTACTCACTTGTGTTCCCTAGCCGGGCTGGGTGTCAGTGTCACCTGGGGAACTGGGGTCCTGGGTTGGGGACCACTGCCCCTGGTGATTCTGAGTGAGGGAGGTGGGGCCAGGGATCTAGCTGTGTCTTCACCAATGTCCTAGAGTAATTCCTCTAACAAGGGAAGACACATAATACCTGTGTTTGAGGAACTTCACCACCAGGGGTACCAACAGTCCTGGTTTGCTTAGACTGAGGCATATAGGACTTCAGTGCTAAAACAAGGAAAGTTCCAGATACACTGGGAGAAAGTCACCTTTTTTTTTTTTTTAATTTTGCTTTTTTAATTTATTAGGGTTTTTTTTTTCCTGTTTTGGCTGCACCGCTCAGTATGTGGGACCTAAGTTCCCCCATCAGGGATCGAACCCATGCCTCCTGTATTGGCAGGGTAGAGTCTTAACCACTGGTCCACCAGGGAAGTCTCTAGAAGTTGGTCATCTTAATTGCACCAGATGGCCACTCAGAGCCTTCTGGCTTGAACTTGCTGTGAATCTACAGTGACTATCATATTAGATAAATCCTTCTCGCTGAGAGAAGCTGAAGCTGCCATGTCTTATTTCCAAGGGATCTAAACTAAGATAAGAAATTATCCTAATTCGTGGTAGTGTGAGTTCTCTTGACTGGTGCCTGGGCTGAAGGTGGCAGAATGAAACCCTCAGAGTTGGGAGTGTCTGATCCCAACACATCACCCTCCTGTTATTCATATTTTCACTCCCGCGTCTTCTCCAGCACTGTACCCTGAGGGGCTCTGGTCCCCAGTTTGCACTGATACCTCTGTGTGCAAAGGACACAGGGACAGAAATGGACCTCCTTCATCTCATCTTGATTTTTAATTTTGACTTTTCAGAAAGCATGAGAATATGTTATCTCATTTAATCCTCACCCCAACCCTGCTGGTAGGATTTATTTTTATCATATAAATAACACATCTAAAACCCAAATCCCTCTAGCAGATAGACACAAAAGAGGTTGAGGCCCATAGCATCTCCTTCTTGTAACACAACAAACTCCCCACTTGCCAAGCTCCAGGAAGGGGCAATGGTTCAGAGGATGCTCATAGAATATGAGGAAGGTTTTGAAATCTATACAGGGAATTAGGGAATGAATAGGGCCTCACAGAATCACTTGCTGCTGCTGCTATTTGATTCTTCTGGGTCAGCACAATTGAATACAAACGTAATATAAATTTATTATTGCATGTATGTAAATTTGTATTCTCCATTGGCTGTATTAAAAAGTAAAAATATGTGAATTGATTTGGTAACATACTTTTTTAACCCAATACGTCCAAAGTATTATCATTTCAGCAAATAGTATAAAAATGACTAATGAACGATTTTACATTCTATTTTTTGTGCAGTATTCGAAATCTTTTTCAAATACTTTCATGATGAACTGCATTTGTATCTTAAGCATTTGTATCTTGCTCTTGAAAGTGCATCCAACTGAACTCGCCTTACTTCTGGTGCATAGTAGCCACATGTGGTGAGTGGCTTCTGTAACGGACAGCATTGCTCTACATTCTTTTTTTAAAATTTTTGGCCACACCTGTGGCATGCAGGATCATAGTTACCTGATCAGAGATTGAACCCATGATCCCCTGCAGTAGAACTGTGGAGTCTTATCCACTGGACAGCCAGGAAGGTCCCTATGTCCTTCTTTTTGGACTACTGAATCTGTCCAGTTCTGAAAAGGGTGTATTAAAAACTCTTCAACTTAAATTATATTTGAGAGGCAATTCTCCTTTAATCTGTAATACTTTTTGCTTTTGTATTTGGTTGCTGTGTTGCTTGCCACATACATGTATATGATTATAATAGATTTTCTATAAAATGTATCCTAGGTCACTGTACTCTGTAGCAAGTCATGCTGTCAGTCTTCATTTCTACTTTGTCTACCATTTACTGTTGTGCTCCCTTCTTGCTTGCCTGTTTTTGTTTGTTTGGACATTGTGGCTTGATATTCTTCCTTCTGAGGCNTATGAGATGGTTGGATGGCATCACTGACTCAATGGACATGAGTTTGAGCAAGCTCTGGGAGATGGTGAAGTACAGGGAAGCCTGTTGTGCTGCAGTTCACGGGGTTGCAAAGAGTTGGGCACAATTGAGCTGCTGAACAACGAAAAGGATTGGGATCATAAAATCTGTTTCTGAAAATGTCTAGCTATCTAAAGACCTGTCCTACCTGTCCCACAGGGTGCCTCACTCCACCCTGAACTCCCGAGTGAGTGTTGAAGGTCCGCAGCTGCAGTAGCACAGGGTTCAGTCTCCACAGAGGCAGATGGCAAATGCCCTTGTGGTCCAGCTGTTGACAGTGCTCTGGGAAAGTGCCAGTTTGTAGTTGACACACCAGCACCAGGGTATTTTCCAATCAGTTGGCTCTTCTCATTCGGTGACCAAAGTATCAGAGCTTCAACTTCAGCACCAGTCCTTCCAGCGAATATGCAGGGTTGATTTCCTTTAGGATTGACTGGTTTGATCTCCTTGCTGTCCAAGGGTTCTCAAGAGTCTTCTAGAGCACCACAATTCAAAAGTATCAGTTCTTTGGCACTTAGTCTTCTTTGTTTCTGGGAAATACTCAGAAATAATGGGGGACGATGGCAGGTGTACTCTGAGAAGGGCTAACCTTCTGGATAGAGGGTGGTAGGAACTTGTAGTACAAAGACTTCAGCCTAAAAAGCAAGGGCACTTTCTTTTGGGATCACAGGCTGATGGGCTCAGAGACCCATATATCCCACCCTGGTCCCTGGCCTGCGGACTAGTCAAGCATGGGGTGGAAGAATGCCCTAATAGAGGAATGGGCAGAACTGGCAGGGGCTGGGGAATCCAGGCAGAACTGATGGCAAGTGTGGGGTCCCTGGGCCCAGCATCCAGTCTCCTTTTACTGCCAGCCTCAGAGCACTGAGATTTCCTCCCAAGCAGCGTTTACTTCAGAATTTGACTGAGGCTTCCCTGCGGGCTCAGTGGTAAAGAATCTGCCTGCCAATGCAGGAGACACGAGTTTGATTCCTGATCCTCGAAGATCCCACCTGCCACGGGACAGCTAAGCCCCTGCACCACAATTACTCAGCCTATACTCCAGAGCTGGTGCTCCAAAACAATGAGAAACCCACGCCCTGCAACTAGAGAGTGGCCCCTTCTTGAAGCAACTAGAGAAAGGCCCACGCAGCAATGAAGCAATTAAAAAGAATTTGAGTGGTTCCCTAACTAAGACACAACTTTTCACTTCTCCAGGCTTTTCATGCAGTGAAAAGTGAAAGTGTTAGTCTCTAAGCTGTGTCTGCCTCTTTGCAACCCCATGGGCTGTTGCCCGCCAGGCTCTTCTGTCCATGGGATTCTCCAGGCAAGAATACTGGAGCGGGCTGCCATTTCCTTCTCCAGGGCATCTTCCCAACCCAGGGATCAAACCCCAGTCTCCTGCATTGCAGGCAAATTCTTTACCATCTGAACCACCAGAGAAAACCCATTTCATGTTGGGACCAGGTACAATTACTGGTAAAATAACATGCCAAACCCCAAAGCAGAGGCTCAAGTTCTTGGCAGAGGGCAAACCGCAGTGACTGGCAGTGTGGTGAGCTGGGCTGCAGGGGCAGCGCAGGCTTCTTGCCCAATCAGGGCAGAGGTGGGGGTGCCTGAGCACTTAGGCAGAGTTGGAGGCCCAGTCCATTTCCTAGACCATTAGCAAGGCAAGTGACTGTTGAAAAATTAACCACAGGCAGGGGTAATGTGCTTTGAAGAGGAAAAATCTCCTCAGAGGCTCAAATGCAGGACCTCGGCCCGAGAGGCTGGCCGCTGTGGGCAGAGCTTTTGGAAAAGAAAAGAGAGTGGAAAGATATGGAGTTTGCCTCGATAGCAGCCTTCCTCAGTAGTGGGGTTGAGGCAGTGACCCTAAGAGCTGGGGCTTCTCTTTCATGGCTCCACTGAGCCTCAGATCTGGGAAGACTTTCTTGACTTCTCTCAAGGCTCTGATCTCTCAGCTCGAGGATGGTCCCCCACCCTGTGGCACATGCTCTGAAGCAAACCCACCTTCTCCAGTCAGCCCCCAAATGTGTTTCCTTGAGGCAGAAGTCCAGTTGGTTGTAAACACTTCCGGGCAGAGAGCTCACTTGAGCTGGGGCAGGAGAGCAGCTGATGCTCCCTCTGCTTGGCCTGGGGTCCCCTTGCCCACCAGCTGCCTTTCGTGTACATGTGCCAGCTGCCCCACTGCCATTATTTCTAATGTCTTCAGCACCCTTCCAAGATGGTCCCTACCATCTGCTCGTTTCTCAGACGAGGACACAGATCCCCCAGCAGTGAGAGCTGAGAAAGCCATGTGGCAGAGAGTGCTTCACCCAGGCCAGCTCAGTGCAGCATGGATCTTGAATGTGTCTTCAACCCCATCCCCTTGCTGAGGGAGGTAGCCCCTGAACCATAGGTTTCTGCCAGGCTCAAGTTCAACTGAAAAATGTCCATACCACTTGCACTCCAACAGATATGATCTTTGGCTCAAGAAGATCCCCTGGAAAAGGAAATGGCAGCCCACTCCAGTATTCTTGCTTGGAAAATCCCTTGGACGGTGGAGCCTGGCGGGCTACTGTTCGTGGGGTCACAGGGTCATACACGACAGTGATTAACCCATCACCACATCATATTTGAAAGCTTTTGATGGATGGTTGGTTTGTCAAATGGGTATAAAGCCAGGGCTTTCAGGCTTTTTCTTAGAGTCATACAATCTGGCCCAATACATACCTACTTATATATAGTATATAGATCCATACCTGAAACAAAAGTGTGAGGAGACAAAACATATCCTCACCACGTGTGGTAAGATCTGATATTTACACTTTTATTCTCTTCCACTTCATTAAAGAAAAAGCTTGTTGACCTAATCCTCTAATAAAGATGTAAACTGAAATTTGCCAACACTGGCTGGTGGCCACGTGCAGCTGGTCGGGAAGCGGTGCTGCCAGTGTGCTGTGGTCGCTATGGTGTGGTGGTGGGTTGTGGCCTTTGGGGGTGTGTACACTCAGGCCTGTGTGAGAAACAGATGGGAGACTGTTCACCCATGAGCGTCTCAAGCCTGTACTCCAGGGAGTGCCTGGGGTCTGAGGCATCTACCTTCATCTCAGAGGGACCCAGATGCCCTAGCCCAGCTGGGTGCCTTTGAACTTAGTCACTCTCTCTGCTCTCAGCTTCTTATCAGGGCACTGAAATGGTGATAGCTGATAATGCCCATGGGCTGTTCTAGCTTAACCATTGTGGGATGGCTCCAACTTGAACTTGACTTTCTGTAAAACCCTGCCCACTGAGGGGCCAGCCACTAGAGGCTGGGGCTGGGAGCACTACAGGAGCAGGGAGTGGGGCTGGGAGCACTACAGGAGCAGGGAGTGGGGCTGGGTAGCGGGGCAAGCAGCAAGACTTGAGGCCTTCTGTTATCGCTCTGGGCACTCAGGAAGCATCGCAGGTGGGGCGCCATGGACCTGTCATTCCCCTTTTTAGTGGGCGCTTCCATACCTCCTAGCACCTGGAATGCAAGAATGTAGTCATAATTACACACCCAGACACTCTAGCCAAGCTTCATACCAGCTCGCCCTGTTCTCAGAGTTCTTCACCACTCAGTGGGCAGCTTCATCTCTTTTGTGTTGGATGTTTCTTTAATATGAAGAGTTATATTATTCTTAAACTCAGGCTACAGTCCGAGTGCCCTGGGCCAGGAGGAATGCAGAATTCATCTCAGAGAGGGAAAGAGAAAGAGGTCTGCCCCTTTGGGACTCCACCTTGGCCATGAAAGTCAAACTCCTGTTTAATCCTTCACCTTACACCTAGGAGCACAGGCATTAGACTAATGGGAAATAAATTTTCCTTTTTTAAAAAGTAGTTTTATTTACTTGGCTGCACTGGCCCTGGGTCTTTGCTGCTGCGTGCTGGCTTTCTCCAGCTGTGGCGAGCGGGGGTTACTCCATTGCTGTGGCTTCTCCTGTTGTGGAACACGGGCTCAGTAGTTGTGAAGCATGGGCTTAGTTGCCTTGCAGCACGTGGAATCTTCCTGATCAGGGATTGAACCCATATCCCCTGCATCGGCAGGCAGATTTTTAACCACTGCACCACCAGGGAAGTTCAAATTTTCTTGTATTTTAAATAACAGGAATTTTGCATTGCAGGCCACCTGCCACGTGGGAGAGAGGGTGAGGAGCCAGAGCTCAAAGTCAGGCAAAAGAAAGATCTGAAGAGAAAAGGGCTCCTGAAACAGGGTGGAATCTAGGAGCTTCTTGTTAGAAAGTGTGCTGTGGGACATTCTGCTGGAAGTTTTCCAGCCCCACATCAGCTATGTGTCCCGGTTTTCTCAGACTTTCGTGAGCAACTGTCTGAACACCTGCTTGTGGTTAGCATGTTCTGGGGCCTGTGGGAAGGGGAGCAGGCTGAGTCCATGTCAGGCACGTAGGACGCGGAATTGGAGCTGTGTTTGCTCCACTGCTGGCTGGGAGCAGACCACCGTGTAGACTGGCTAGGAAAACATGAGCCCCTGCACATTCAAGAAGCTTGGATTCCAGAATGTTTGGGTGGTCCACCATTGGGTTTTAAGGCCATTTCTCTAGCCAGCTCTGCAGAATGGTCATGCCTTTTGCCAACCCCCTCTTGTCCTTTGTTGAATGTTTGTTAACTTCTGCCTACATTATTTTCCTTAGGCTAGGAAATCAGTAAGGAAAAACCAAGATCCCCTAAAAGAATCACTTACCGTCCTATTTTGCTGTAGTGTCCTTTCATCTTAAGAGACAAGTAATGAGGGCCGTCACCCTCACTCGGCCCTTACAGTGCCAGGCTCTGTCCTATATGTGGTCTGACATATATGATTTCATTGTCTTATGGGCAACCCATGAGGTGGGCTATCACCCACCATTTTATAGATGAGGGAACTGAGGCACTCAGAGCTTCCATAGGCATAACCTCTCTCCTGTGAATAGCTCTCAAACTGCAGTATGTTTCTTGAATGATTTCTGATTAACCCAGTGGTTCTCATCTGTGCCAATTATCCCCGCCTCCTCCCCCCTACCCCAGCAGGGGACGCGACAACATCTGAAGACATTTTTGGGCAGAGCCTCAGGCCAGTGTGCATGTGGTGTATTTGCAGGGAGAGCTCAGGGAGCTGAGTGCGGGGCTTGGGGAGTGAAATGGAGAAGGGGGAGCCAAATCAAGGGTACATTGCTTGACATGATCTCCATCCTGCTAGACGCTTCTGGGGAGTTTATATGTTTCTGCAGACCCTCCAGCCTTATGGCTAAGGAGGACTGCTCCAAGGCTCCTTAGCGGTCCTGCACTTCTGAGCTGGGAGCAGACTAGGCCCTGCTGTAGTGAGGGCAGGTGGAGGGAGTATGAGATGGGGCACTAGAGCAAGGGACAGACCCAGTGGGCCAGCGCTGAGACGCCCACCACACCGTCAACAGCCACTGACACATACCTGGTGAGGACTGGAGAAGTGGCACCCCACTCCAATACTCTTGCCTGGAACATCCCATGGACGGAAGGNGTGGAGGGAGTATGAGATGGGGCACTAGAGCAAGGGACAGACCCAGTGGGCCAGCGCTGAGACGCCCACCACACCGTCAACAGCCACTGACACATACCTGGTGAGGACTGGAGAAGTGGCACCCCACTCCAATACTCTTGCCTGGAACATCCCATGGACGGAAGGGCCTGGTGGGCTGCAGTCCATGGGGTTGCGAAGAGTCAGACACGACTGAGTGACTTCACTTTCACTTTTCACTTTCATGCTTTGGAGAAGGAAATGGCAACCCACTCCAGTGTTCTTGCCTGGAGAATCCCAGGGACGGGGGAGCCTGGTGGGCTGCCGTCTATGGGGTCGCACAGAGTCGGACACGACTGAAGCGACTTAGCAGCAGCAGCAGTGGTGAGGACTGGCAAAACCCCTGCCTTCAGGCCATCATTGTCTGGCTGGGGAAAAAAGGATTCTTCCAAACAGTTGGTGAGGGCAGGACCTTACATAACCCAGCTGCACCCCCACTGAGCAACAGATGACAATGTCAGAGCTAGAAGAAGCTTTAAGGAGCCTCTTGTTAATTCCAGTCCAACCTTCTCACTTACAGAGAAAATTGAGGTTCATGTATTCATTTGTTCAACAACTATGCCCATTTTATTATAGTAAAACGAGAGAGAAGTTACTTGTCTTCAGAAGGCAGCCGATATTTTGGGTGATTCACTAGGAAGTCCTAGAGGACTGGCCGGGGTTGGAGGAGGGGGTGGTTCTTTTCACCCAGAGCCTGCCTATCTCTGCTTAAGAGTTGTTTTGTTTTTAAAATTGTAATGTTGGCTTTCGTTTTTCTTTTTTGGGTGGGAGGCAATAAGGCTCTGTTTGCTAAAGAAATGGAGGGGAATGTTTCCAATTCTCCTTAATTGAAATGATCTCATATGCAAACAACAACAAAAAAAATTAAGCTGCAAATGTGTCTCTGCAGAATTGAGGGGTAATGACCCCAGCTTAAGATAGAAGGCAATGATCCGTTTCATTGTCTAAAGCCGTAAGCATCTGTCATGTGTGGAAGGTTCCTTGCAGGAGCTGCCAGAGCCTAGAGAGGGGCTTACAAAAAAAATTAAGCTGCAAATGTGTCTCTGCAGAATTGAGGGGTAATGACCCCAGCTTAAGATAGAAGGCAATGATCCGTTTCATTGTCTAAAGCCGTAAGCATCTGTCATGTGTGGAAGGTTCCTTGCAGGAGCTGCCAGAGCCTAGAGAGGGGCTTTCTTCCCTCCATCCCTCTCTTCTTCTTCGTTCTTCTGTACTGTTCCCTGTCAGTTTCAGAGAGGAGAGAGGCCGCGGGTGAGTAGAGTAGGGACAGGCAGATGTGTCTCAAGATGCCCCCAATGCTGCTATGCAAGCCAGCACTCCACTTCTTTGGATCTCAAGAAATTCTTGCAGACCCCAGGCCCTCCCCTCCCACTCCTGTGGGCTCGGCCTCTTCAGCCGCTCTTTTTCCAGGCGACCTCAGTGCTGTGACCCGGAGTCACCTCCATCCCTCCTAAAGAGAAAGACACTGTGGCTGCTCACATCTGGTAGGGACGTTTGGAGAACAGAGAGCCCGATAACCCGAGAGCAGGAGGAGGCGTGTGGAGCAAGGGGTGAGCAGTCACCTTCTCAAGGATTTGCTCTCAGAGGTGCCCACCTGCCCACAGCATCAGCTATCTCTCTCTCTCATCTAGACGAGAGATTGGCAAACTTGTGTAAGTGAGGTTTTATTGACATAGAATCATGCCTATTTGTTTCTGCATCACCTTTACCTGCTCTTGTGCTAGTCGGGGTCATCTGTGTGTCAGGCATTTGAGAGCCTACATTATAAGCTCCTGTGTCTTTTGGAAATCAGACAGAGTCCTATAGTGGAATGTTTCTCTTCAGGCAGAATTTTGACCTCCGGAGTGTGGACATGAGCTAAGTTGAGCTGTGGCATCAGAACTTGTATGGCTCCAAAGCCCCAAAGAGTTACTATCCAGCTCTTTACAGAAAATGTTTGCTGACCCTGGGCTTAGACGAGACGGCATGGACCCCTGAGCTGCAGGCCACCTGAACAAGGACAGGCTCCTGCCATCACAAAGGGGAGAGAAATGCTACCAGCCCCCAGGAACCTCTGAAGAAAGACCCCACATCATCAGACACCTCATTTCTCACTCAGCTTCTCCACACTGGCCATCACGCTGCTTCTCAAACTTCTTGTTCCTACCACAGGGCCTTTGCACTTGCTTTTCCCTCTGCCTGGAACACTCTTTCCTCAGGTACCCACATCTTAGTGGGTTCATCTTCCTTTTCACTAGAGCTTTGCCCTAAAGAGGCTTCTCTAAAAGCTGGGCTTGCCCTCAGCCCTCCCACATTTATCTTATTTTCATCTTTACCACTGTCTGAACACTTTTGTTTATTGTTTTTACTGCCTACTAGGAAATCAACAGTTTTGAAGTTGAGGAAGTTGAAAACTAAGTTTATGTCTCCACCTTTTATTTCTCTCTGAATGGTAAAGGAAAAGGGAAAAGAAAAGAAAATAGATGACAAGATTAGTCACAGTATCATGTCACCTGTGTGTAGAAGCAGATCTGACATATGGTGCACTTATTAAATTATTGAGGGATTTCCCTGACGTCCAGGGGTTAAGACTTTGCGCTTCTACTGCAGCGGCCACTGGTTCGATCCCAGGTCAGGGAATCAAGATCCTGCATCCCGTGTGGCATGGCCAATAAATAAATAGCTGAATGAATGAATGAACACTTCCCAGAACAGCGGCTGAGGCTCTGGGCTTTGGCATCAGGTCGACTGCATTAAAATCGCAACCATACACTTGGTAGCTATGTGACCTTGGGCAAGTTACTTGACCTCTTGGTGTTCTATAAAACGAAAGTCACATTTTCGCTGATCATTTGGGGTTGTAGGGAGAATTAAATGGGATAGTGCATAGAAAGATGCCAAATCTATTAGCTATTAAAGTTAAATGGTGGGGAAGTTCGAATACATGGGAGATGTGCCTCAAGCACAGTAAACACTCAACTACTGGATGGACTGTGATTTCTCTTCCCCTAGCCTGAGGGCTGTGCAGAGTTTTCCAGTTCTGGGCAGGATACTGGTTAGTTGTGTGACACAGACAAGCAAGCAAACAAACACCTTTACACCTCAGCTCCTGCTCTGAAGGCTAGAACTGATTTCTCTTCCTCACAGGGACAACCAAACAAAGGTCTGTGTGTTGCCACGCTCTGATGGAAGCTCTTGTTCAGGGTCTGCTGAGGAAGAGAGTGTGTGTGGTTAGGGCAGCAGACTTACTGTTAGCTATGTGACCCTAGCTAGCTTTCTTGGTGCTCTGAGCCTCAGTCTTCTCATCAGTAAAATGGGGGCAATGATAGTCACTTCAGAGTGTTCCTGTGATGATCTGATGTCATAAGGGTGGTTCCTGGCACAAAAGACGCTCATCCCATGGTAGCCAGTATTTTTACTGCCTTGTAAGACCTATAAGTGAAACATACATGAATGTAAATACCGTTTGATATGTCTGGTGGTGCTAGTGGTGAAGAACCTGCCTGCCAATGCTGGAAACATAAGAGACACGGGTTCAATCCCTGGGTCGGGAAGATCCCCTGGATAAGAGCTTGGCAACCCTCTCCAGTGTTCTTGCCTGGAGAATCCCATGGACAGAGGAGCCTAGCAGGCTATAGTCCATGGGGTCGCAAACAGTCGGACATGGCTGAAGCAACTTAGCACAGGCATCCTTATCCACTATGTTTGTGTAAGGGTACCACAAGGTCTAAAGCTCTGGTCCAGGGTAGATGTGAGTCAGATCCAAGTTCTCATTGTCAGCCTCTTTTTCACAACTGCTCTTGGCAACTAATTTGCTTTGTGATCTTGGGAAAATCGTTCACCCTTTCTGAGCCGTGATTTTCCTCTTTCTAGAATGAAGATCATCAGAGAAGGCAATGGCAACCCACTCCAGTACTCTTGCCTGGAAAATCCCACGGATGGAGGAGCCTGGAAGGCTGCCGTCTATGGGGTCACTAAGAGTCCGACACGACTGAGCAACTTCACTTTCACTTTTCACTTTCATGCATTGGAGAAGGAAATGGNGAGACTTGGCCGTCCTCCCTCAATGTTAATGGGTATTGATCTACAAATGAACTCTCCAGTTCAAGAGATGAGGACTCTTTAAAGAACAAGCATCAGTTCACGTGGAATTTGGAGTCCTACAGTGATATGGATACTGTGTCTGTACGTTTGGTCCGGTTTAACCTTGAGCGGTTCATCTTTCCTCTCTCTGAGCCTAAATTTCCCCATGTTTTTAACTCAGCTAGAGTCGCTAAGAGTCGGACACGACTGAGCGACTTCACTTTCACTTTTCACTTTCATGCACTGGAGAAGGCAATGGCAACCCACTCCAGTGTTCTTGCCTGGAGAATCCCAGGGACAGGGGAGCCTGGTGGGCTGCTGTCTATGGGGTCGCACAGAGTCAGACACGACTGAAGCGACTTAGCAACAGCAGCAGCAGCAGAGTCTTCCAGAAAGGCAAGCTTTATTGAATGCATGAACCAACCCACATAACAGTCAAGTTTAGAAAGATGGTAACGATGACCCTATATGCGAGACAGCAAAAGAGACACAGATGTAAAGAACAGACTTCTGGACTCTGTGGGAGAAGGCGAGGGTGGGATGATTTGAGAGAATAGCATTGAAACATGTATATTATCATATATGAAATAGACCGCAAGTCCAGGCTCGATGCATGAGACAGGGTGCTCAGGGCCGGTGCACTGGGATGACCCTGAGGGATGGGATGGGGAGGGAGGTGGGAGGGGGGTTCAGGATGGGGAACACATGTACACCCGTGGCTGATTCATGCCGATGTATGGCAAAAACCACTACAATATTGTAAAGTAATTAGCCTCCAATTAAAATAAATTAATTAATTTAAAAAACACAAACAAACAAACAAGAAACTAGGCTTGGAAATAATCTTACCTTGTTTAAAGATGGGGAAATTGAGTCCCAGGGAGAGAAAGCATGAACTGCCCTCCAAATACCTATAAGCAAGTGAAGGAGGCAGACATGTAACTAATAAATACAAGGTGACAAGTATTAGAGCAGGGATGTGTGCCAGGAATATAAGCATAATGAGAGGGGTGATGAAATCTGTCCAGGCTTCTATGGATGGTGGGGAGTGGGCTGGAAAAAGCCTTAAATTCCCCCAGATGCCACAGAAGTGTCTGTTAGTATCATATTCTTTAATTTTCAATTTTTTAAAATTTATTTTTAATTGGAGGTTGATTGCTTTACAATGTTGCATTGGTTTCTGCTGCACAATAACATGAATCAGCCATAAGCACACCTATATTCCCTTCTTATCAAAACTTCCTCGCACATCTGCCCCCAGTTCCACCCCTCTAGATCATCCTGGAGCACCAGGCTGAGCTCCCTGTGTTATACTGCAGCCTCAGCCTCATATTCTTTCTCCCCTCCCTCTCTGCCTCTGTCACTCCTTCCCCTTCTGTGACCATGAGGGTTCTGGGTTGCCCACAGTTGACCTGTGCTCTGACTGTCTGGAGCAAGTTATGGGTCCTTACAGAATCGAGGGAGGCGCCAGGGAAGTGAGCTGGAACCACAGGCCGCCAGGAAGGCAGCTGAGGCCATGTGACAGGACTCTGGCCATCAGCATGGACGCCAGATGTCACTACTGGCTCTGCTGCTTCTGCGCACCCAAGCCATCTGACCAGCCCTGCTTCCAGGTGTCACTCACTCTAGTCTAAATCCCTGATAGGAGGTCCCTTCATCCGAACTCTGGGCATCCTCTAGCCCTCGGCTGCCCAGGCGAAAGGGAGCAAGTCAGGGCCTTTCAGCCCTCCTGGAGGAGGCAGGGCCAGCCTTCTCCAAGACCCACACAGTGGCCCTTCCCTGAAACATGGGGAAGAGGCCCAGACATTGGGTCCCTCCTACTCCATGTTCTGCCCTCTCCTAGCTTCCCTGCACTCACCCTATGTAGGGTGTGGCCCAAGCTGCAAAGAGCTCATGGCCCATGAGGAGGCAGCCTGAGACTGAGTCCTCCCAAACCCCCAGGCTGGGCCCGAGGCTGAGCTCTTGCATTCCAGGAATATCTGAGAGGTGAGTCTGGCCCAGTAGTGCCCTGCATCTCCAGAGAGCATCTTCGTGAGCATTCCGACGTCTGTGTTCTGACGCATCCGACAGATGTCAGGACCAAAGATAACTTGATCAGAAGAGGACACTTGTGCAAAGTGGCGAGTGCTCACTCCACCCTCAGCCTCTGAAGTGAGTGGTTGAGGATACCAAGGCCACAAGAGGACCTGAATTAGCGTACTCTTCTCCCTCTCCTGTCCCTCCACAAGCTGTTCTCAAGGAGTAACAATACGAGGCGTCACCTCCCTCCTGTCTATGCTAGATAAGCCTGTCACACACAACAGGTGATGTACGTGGGTCTGCACCTTGTTTTTTCTTCCTTGGCAGTGTATCTCCATGTCTGGGCACCTAGGAGTCTCATTCTCTGTGATAGCTGCAGAATATATGCCTTATTTATTTACCTAGTCCGCTTTGGATGGAGGGTTAGATGGTTTCCATGCTTTGCTCTTACAGTTTTTTTTTTTTTTTTGGTATGTGTATGTGACTGTATTTGGGCTTCCCAGGTGGCTCTGTGGTAAAGAATCCGTCTGCCAATGCAGGAGACCCAGGTTCGATCCCTGGGTCAGGAAGATCCCCTGGAGTAGGAAATGGCAACCTATTCTCGTATTCTTGTCTGGAAAATTCCAGGGACAGAGGAACCTGGCAGTCTACAGTCCATGGGACTGCAAAGAGTTGGAGATGACTGAGCGGCACGTGATTGTATTTGGAGGAGAAATTCCTAGGAGTAGAATGCCTGGATTAACTAGTATGCACACTAAAAATGTTATCAGATATTGCCAAACTGCACCTGAGTAGAGGCTGTATCAATGTGCACTCCCAAGGGCAATGTATGAAAATGGGTTCTGGTTCCACACCTCAGGATATCTGAACTGTGGGGAGGTAGAAGAAGTGACGTGTTTGCTCATCAGAAACCACCAAGATTGCAATGCCTGGTACTTGGCTGGGAAGATATGTTCATAGTTCTCTGGGTGTGTTATAAATGTTCATTTTCCGAATGCAAAGCATTTTGTCATGATTTTTCCCTTTTGATGGCAAAATTGGTCTCAAGGGCCTCCCTTAGCCCTCAGGGTGGTGGCTTTCACGGTAAAGGAGAGACAGCAGAACTCTCCTCTGGCCGTAGGGCACTTCCCTGCATTTCAAACTGATTGGCCTTGTGGCAAGTTCATTGCTCAGCCAACAGGAAATGGCAGCGGCCCAAAACATCATTCTGGAGCAAGCATTCCTTCACTTGCTCACTAGCCTGCATCTGTCAGTCCTTCTGTCCATCCAGCTATCTATTCATCCATCTATCCATCTATCCCTCTCTTCTTTCGTAAAACATTTATGAGTACCTGCTCTGAGTTAGGCACTGGTATATTGCTCAGAGAGCTACAGGGTGATGGGAAGGGATGAAGAAATGCAAACAACCAACAATACTGTGATGCAGAGGAAGGCTGGTTACAGTAGATCCACTTATTACAGAGCTGCACTGTGCTGGGCCCCTGCATGCGGGATGCAGAAATGCTGGAGGGAACCATCTCCTTCCCCTAAGGAGATCAAGTTCTCCCAGGGAGGAAGGGTAGTCACTATTTCCTAGTATCAGGGAAATGCCCTCTACATGTAGGAGCTCTGAGGAAGGGGTTTGTTCTTGCCGGGGGTGAAAGAATGTCACATTATTTTATTTGCTTCGCATGCTAAGTCACTTTAGTCATGTCTGACTCTTTGCGGTCCTATAGGTTGCAGCCTGCCAGGCTCTTCCATCCATGGGATTCTCTAAACAAGAACATTGGAGTCAGTTGCCGTGCCCTCCTCCAGGGGATCTTCCTGGTCTAGGGATCGAACGAGCATCTCATTGTCTCCTGCATTGACAGGAGAGTTCTTGACTACTACTGCCACCTGGGAAGCCAGATAAACTGGCTGCAAGCCCCCATGTGTCAGGATAGAGGAGAAATTCATAGCTGCCATGTTCTGGGCTGGCCACCCCCGGGTGAGCGTTCAGGGGTCAGCACTCCGGTCTTCTGCATCACTGGTTACTCTAAGTTCCCATTCCAGCAGGAGTGGTTCCTCTGCCTCTGGACTGAAGCTGGAGGTCTTTACTAAGGTGGGAAGCCTCAGGATGTAAGGTCAGCCTCTCTAGGACCTCCCCTACAAGGTCTGTTCTCTGTTGGGGGAGGCGTTCAGATGAAAGCGTGGGTTCCTGCCATCTCAGAGACCGCACATCCAGAGTTTCTAAATTTCAATTCTTAGGTCTTGGGGAAAACGAAATCTTCCCTTCTCCCTGGATTCCAATCTTGCTGAACTTAAGTGTCCCTTCCTTCCAGCGAAATCAGTTCGATCAACTTGATGAGCACGGACAATGAAAACAAGAGCCTCCTGGGCATCATCTCTCTGGGTGCCTGGGCAGCTTCTGATCTCAGCTGGCTGAGCAACACACACACGGAATCAGAGGCCTGGTCTCTGTTCTGTATGGGGAGGTGAACATCCCCACCGCAGTGCATAAGACATGGCTCATCCCCTCAAATGTGTTGATCTGTGTCTGTGCACCCATCCCCTGGGGTACAGGGCGTGTGGTCTAAGGCTCTGCACCTGCGACTCTGAAGCCTCAGGCTTTTAAGCCACACTGCCTGCACACATGCACAGATGGCTGAGTGCAAGACTAGTGCTGCTCCATGAAAGCCTAGCTACCCTACCTCAAGTGCTGTAACTGACATTGAGCTGAGTCTAGAATTTTGCCCAAAGCACAGTCTTCTTCCATTTTTTTCTGTTCTGCTCCTCCTACTCCCTTACTGGTTTCTCCTGGGAGCACTCTCTTAGCCAGTCTCATGAACTGCCATCTCAGGGCCTGCTTCTGAGGAATGGACCCACGACAACCAATGGGGACAAAACACAGATATGGACTGTTCCTGGTGCTCCCCTTGGGAATGCAGTGAATGTGTTCTTTCAGAGCAGAGTTTCACAGCAGAAGGGACTCTTGAACCCATCTAGTCTCACTTGGCTCAGCTGGGTAGACCAGATGATCAGCACAGGCCAAGGCAGGTGGCTTCCCAGGGTGCAGGTGAGAACAGCATAATATTCAACTGCAGACTACAAGCTCAGGCCCCAGCGCAGCTCAGCTGCCCTGGATGAATAACCCTAACCATCTTGGTTTTTAGCCCCTTTGCCCAGTGTGAGCAAAGCCAGAGTCCAGAATAAGAGAAGTGAAATCCCACTTAAACCAGTAAAGCCATAGAGCTGGGTGGAGTCTCCTAGGTGACCTTCTCTTGTACGGCAAAGGGGCTGCGAACCAAGGCGTGTGGCCCTAGAGTGGCTTATTGTCTGCAGGCCAGGTGCAGGGACCTGACGTTCCTGAGTGCTCAGTTGCTCAGGTTGCTACCTCCTCCTCCAGGGGGTCTTCCTGACCCAGAAATCGAACCAACGTCTCTTATGTCTCCTGCACTGGCAGGCAGATTCTTTACCACTAGCGCAATCTGGGAAACCCCTGATGTTCCTAAAGGAATGAAGAAAGTTTGATACAATGAGTGGAGACTGAGCTTTGAAGGATGAAGGGAGGTCACTAGTGAGAAAGGGCAGGCCTTTGAGCCAGAGGGAACCCCTTCTTACTGCGTGACCTTGCCCAAGTTGTTTGTCCTCTCTAAGCCTGGCTTTCCTTTTGTGTAGGATGAGGGCAGCAGCAGTACTTAATTCCTAGGGTGCTGTAAAGATGAACTAAGCAGGTGAAGAGCTTAGCACAGGGCCTGACCCATAGCAAAGGCAGAGATAACATGAGCTATTATTGCCGTGTTTATATGAGGAAGAGCCGATGGAACTGAAGATGTTTGGAAGGTCTACTCAGCAAAGACCTATATGTGAATACCAAGACCTAGACCAAATAGGATCTCCTACTGTCCTCTTATTTCTTCTTTTATTTCTTCTGCATCACTGGTTCCTCTAAGTTCCCATCCCAGCAGGAGTGGTTCCTCTGCCTCCATCTGGACTGAAGCTGGAGGTCTTTACTAAGGTGGGAAGCCTCAGGATGTAAGGTCAGCCTCCCTAGGGACCTCCCTTACAAGGTCTGTTCTCTGTTGGGGGAGGCATTCAGATGAAAGCTTGGGTTCTTGCCATCTCAGAGACCGCACATCCAGAGTTTCTAAATTTCAATTCCCAGGTCTATGCAAAATAGAATTGGCCATCCCCTCTTTAGGCATGCTTGTGTGTGCCCTGGAGTGGATGCTGTGCTGTGTTACCCAGACCCCCATTCTACGCAGAGGCACTTGCTTCTCCAGCTGCCTGGAGTAAGTAGTGGCTGCAATGGCAGGATTGCTGCAGTCCTTTCTGTCAATCGCCTTCAGCTGGAGCCAGAAGCTCTTCCTAAGCCCACACCCTTGCTGGGAGTGGCCCACACTCTAGGGCTTGGGAGCAGGGTAAAGGCCAATCTTCTTGCCTCATTTGAGAGAGCTCTGAAAGGCCATCAGCTCAGCGTTCCTCATAGAATTAGCTGAGGACGCCATTGTGATTACAGCTCAATATAAGTCTGCCCTCTGTCCAGTCTTGCTTCTGTCATTCCCTCACAGGTGTCAACCTTCTGCATGCAAACCTAAGACACACCCTGTGCATTTTCTCTATGTCTGTTTGTTTCCTCCAATAAAACTGGGGCCATGTGTTCTCCACACCAGGGTCCCCAGCACGTAGCACAGAACAATGGTGTATTAAGATTAGTGCAGGTGCTATCAGAGTCCAGAGCAGAAAACACCCAGCTAAGATGGGTGGTTTCCAGCAAAGGTGGCATCTGAGCCAAGTCCAGTACTAGCCCTTTGTGAGCCAACTTGACTGGCCAGCAAAGCACAGAGGTCTTGGCTCGGATGAGGGCTTCCAGCACTAGTACCCATCCCCAGGCTGCGGGTTCCTGAAGAGGGTGGTGATTACAAGCTCCCAGTGGCCTCCAGGTGACCCCTAAGCCTCAGGATGAAGGCTGAGAATTCACAGGGAGGGAAGTGTGAACAACCAATTCCATCAGTGCAGAGTACGGCAAGAGGGATGGAAGCCAAGCTGACCCTGGACTCTCCAGCCCATGCGGGCAGGAAGAGGGGGGCCCAGGTATCTCCAGCCCCACTGGTTGCAAAGACAGTGTGGGAAGGAAAGGTGAAGCGTTGCAAACACACATCTAGAGCTGGGGAGAAGTTTGCGGAGAGCTGTTCAAAAAGGATGGACAGATGTGGGGTAGAAATGAGAGTTGGAACTTGAAGCCAACCAGTAGAGGTGGGAGGGGGAGAGAAGAAGGCCAAAGATCTGACCCGGGCTGGAGGAAGGGATGGGGCCCTGGTGGTCAGGAGGGGAGGGTCGAGCGGAAGAGACGCCGAGGAGAGGCAGAGAGATCTCAGCAGTCAGAGGGGTCAGTTGTTACTTGGATATCAGGGAGGTTGAGGCCAAGGGAAGCCACGGGCTGGTATGGGGAGACCCCTGGTGGCCTATGAGAGGCTGGTCAGGGCACCGATTGAGAGCACAGGTTTTAGAATCAGAGCTGGCTTCAGGCTGTAGTTTCTTTACTTCCCGCCTATGTGACCTTGGGCAAATCACTGAGCCTCTCTGGTTTCTATGTCTCAGTTCAGTTCAGTTCAGTTCAGTCGCTCAGTCGTGTCCGACTCCTTGCGACCCCATGAATCGCAGCACGCCAGGCCTCCCTGTCCATCACCAACTCCCGGAGTTCACTCAGACTCACGTCCATCGAGTTGGTGATGCCATCCAGCCATCTCATCCTCTGTCGTCCCCTTCTCCTCCCGCCCTCAATCCCTCCCAGCATCAGAGTCTTTTCCAATGAATTAACTCTTCTCATGAAGTGGCCAAAGTCCTGGAGTTTCAGCTTTAGCATCATTCCTTCCAAAGAAATCCAGGGCTGACCTCCTTCAGAATGGGCTGGCTGGACAGATCTGTAACGTGTGGTTGTTACAGACTAAAGGACACAGCAGTTAGAAAGGCACTTGGCGCGCTGCTTCGCCGTGGATAGTTTCAGTGACTAACATCTTCTGTGGAAGGTGAGGGCAGGGAGGAGAATGTGCTTGAGAGGGGGCCAGGGTGAGAAAGGCTTTGTAAGGCTGGGGTGGCGTGTGCTGCTGTGGGGATGGGGCCAGGAGTGAACAGAGCTGGCGTTTCTAATGTGGGCAAGGGTGGCTGATCCTGGAGGTGTGGCAGGTGCACAGAGGCAGAGAGGGGGGAGTGTGGAAGCATCCTTAGTCCCTCCAGGCTCAGAGGAGGCAGGGCCCTCATTGACAGTGACACAAAGCCATTTCCCCTTATCATGGGTCTGCTTATGGCCATAAAATATGGGAGGACACTAGATTTGGCCATCAAGTAAATGGTATAAAGAAATAATTGGAAAATGGATCTGGAAGGAGTGGAATTTTTCCCTGGGCTACTGCTGTCTGTGCCCCACTCTCTGAGTAATCTGCAGAGCCAGGCAAGTAAGTATGTCAGGCTTAGGTGTGATGAGAACTTTACCTTAAAAAGAGCCTGAAATTGCCCATGACAGTGGAAGAGCCTTTGTCTCCTGAACAGAAGGAAGAAGAAAGACCTTGAGTGTTCCCTGGGGGTGGGGGGAGGGAAGGGTGTTAAATGTTAAAGGGGCACCATGGTGTCTTTCCTGGGTGGGCAAGACTCACGGTCCCACCTGGGGAGGGGTCCATGTGCTGGGATGGGGGTACACTAGGCTTGGCGGAGAAGGTGGCTGCCTAGGAGAAACACATGCTTTTGCCTGCAAGTCAATTCATCCATCTCTTGGCCCCTACAATTCATGTCTTTACACCCGACCCTTGGCACACTCCACAAACCAGAACTCTTGCTTGGACTTTTGAGGGGGAAGAAAAGTGGGGTTACTGGTATCTAGGACAGCCCTGGGAGGAAGAACTGGTTTTCCAGTGGATAGAATGTGAAGAGAATAGAGGGGAACCCTCATTTTCCATACCCCCCAAATCTTTTAGAAAGAACCCACAGTATCATATGGAAATGCCACTCTGATGTGCCTCTCTGTGGCTTCAGACCTGGTCATCCCTCATGCCGTCGCCCCCGGGTGCTTATGGCCCTGAATGCCTCTCACCCCTCCCATGGTCCATTTTCCAAGGCACTAAAGTATTACAGAACCATACTTTCTCCTTCTGTTGTGCCTTCTGGGCAGGAAGCACTGTTTTAGGTAGCTGTTTTCTCTTTCTGCCTCCAAAAACAAGTCAGGAGCAGCCCCACGAGGAGCTTCCCAACTCCAGTCAAACACACAGGAAAGGACCCCCGTTTTCCCATCTCTGGATGAGAAAAGCATCTCCCACAGGCTGGTGGACTTCCATAGCATCAGCTTCACTTCTGACAGTTGTTCAAAATAGAGATTCCTGGGCCTTGCCCCAGAACCCCTGAATCAGAATTGTATTTGGAAACCTGGATACTTGACTTGGGGTTTCCCAGGTGGTGCTAGGGGTAAAGAATGTGCCTGCCAAGGCAGGAGACATGAGACTCAGGTGTGATCCCTCGGTTGGGAAGATCCCTGAAGGAGGGCATGACAACTCACTCCAGTATCCTTGCCCGGAGAATCCCATGGACAGGGGAGGCTGGCAGGCTACAGTCCAGGGGTCATAAAGAGTCAGACATGACTGAAGTGACTTAGCACACACACATACTTGACTTGAAGGGAGAAGTCTCTACTTAGAGTGTTGTATCCCCAGCTAAAGGCAGATTGCCTTACAAGAAACGGTCAAATGTAAGAAAGTTAGAAAACACTTCTCGGCTTTACAAAAAATGGAAAGTATGAAAATTCCTCAAATAAGATATACAAGTATTTGTTGTTGCTAAACAATGACAGCATAACAATTAATTTACTAGAAGATAAAAATGGAATGAGCAAATTGGTCATGAAGAAAGGGAGTATTTCTACAAAATCCATTTTTATTCATCTCCATTTGATGTCCATCAAAATGAATCATTGACTATGTAGCAAATAAATAAAAATGTGATACACTTGTGCACATGCATTAGTGGCTTTATGTGCAATAAAGGAAATGGAAGGAGAGAAAAAAACTGGAGTAGAGTCATCAGGATGTGGTAGACCCCTCCTGCCTGCTGCTGGAACACACAACTTTATGTCCACCCTCCCTCGACGACTGTGTGAGCTGTGTCTGGCATCACCCTTTGAGTTTGCATCTGTGCTCATGAAAGGTTTCACTGAGTAATGCATGCCTCTTCTTTGGAAACCTCACTGTAGAAGCATCCTACCCTTCCCTTGTCACATTAAGTGAAAGTTGTTCTCAGTCCCGACCCCCTCCTTTGTTTTCTCAGGGCATATAGCCAGTGCAGGGACCTTCTCAGCTGCCCTCCCAAAAGAGGTACCCATTTTCCACCAGGGAGCATGTGGAAAGCACCAGCAGGGGCTTGTTTGTCTGATGTGTTCTCCAAATGATTGTCAGACATATCAAGTGGGAGAAGCGACGGATGAGGTGTCTGAGATGTGTTGCGGGGTTTCAGTCCCCACTGCCTTGCTGGTTGGAGCCCTCATGGGTCCTCCACCTGTTCCTCGTCCACCCCCATCCCTCTCCCCAGTGTTCCTTTGAGGGTTGCTCCATCACATTGCCCCTAACCATCACTCTAACCCCCATTCCAAATCCCACTACAGCTCTGACTTAGTTCCTGCCCCACTGCAGTCAGGTTTCATATCACTCCCCTTTTCCCCCTCATTTTTTAAATTAGAGGAAAATTCATACTTCACTGGTATATGGACATTGACAAAAACATGTAGTCATGTAATCATCCCACATGCGAGATACAGGACGGTTCCAGTTCCCCTCAGGATGGACTCATGCTGGCCCTCTGTAGTCATTTCCTCCCTACCCTCTAGCCCCTGATAATTACTGATCTCTTCCTGCCACTTGGTCTTGCCAGAATGTCGTAAATGTCCGCGGTATTTCCCAAACTGTCACAGCATCCTGCAGCGTGCACTGCTTTGAGTCTGGCTCCTTTCACTCAGCATAAGGCCTTATATTTCCTCATGCTGTTGAATCTATTGGTTGTTCATGTCTCTTTATTGCTGAATAGTATTTCTTTGGGTGAATGGAACACGATGGGCTCATTCATTCGTCAGTGGAAAGAAGTATTGGGTTGTTTCCAGTTTTGGGTGATTATAAATAACGTCATTGTAAACACTTGTGTGCAGGTTTTTGTGTGAACATATGTTCCATTTCATATGTTACCTAGGAGTGGAATTGCTGTGTCATGTGATAAATTTTGTGTTTAATTTTATAAGAAACTGCCCCTTTCTTTTCCAAAGTGGCCATACCATTTTGTATGTATGTATACACAAGCAACATATGAGTTTGTATGTATGTATAGCAAGGAGATCAAACCAGTCAATCCTAAAGGAAATCAACCCTGAATATCCTTTGGAAGGACTGATGCTGAAGCTGAAGCTCCAGTACTTTGGCCACCTGATGCCAGCTCATTGGAAAAAACCCTGATGCTGGGAAAGATTGAGGGGAGGAGGAGAAGGGGATGACACAGGATGAGATAGTTGGGTGACATCGTTGACTCAATAAATATGAGTTTGAGCAAACTCTGGGAGATGGTGAAGGACACAGAAGCCTGGCATGCTGCAGGCCATGGGGTTGCAAAGAGTCGGATATGACTTAGCGACTGAACAATGTATACATATACAGATACGTTTTTATTTGTATATATACACACATAAAGCAATGAGAGAATCATTTGTTTGCATGTGTGTGTGTATACACAAGTATGTATGTATATAATACATTTATTTGTGCTTGTGTGTTTATATTCACAAGCAATGTATCAGAGCTCCAGTTCCTCCTCAGCAGCTGTATTATTATGTTTTTTTAATTAGGGCAGAGTCATCTTTCATTGTGGTCTTGATTCGCATTTCCCTAAGGCTTCCCAGATGGCACTAGTGGTAAAAACCTGCCTGCCAATGTAGGAAACATAAGAGATCCCTGGGTTTGATCCCTGGGTTGGGAAGATCCCATGGATGAGGGCATGGCAACCTACTCCAGTATTCTTGCTCAGAGAATCCCATGGATAGAGGGGCCTGGAGGGATACCGTCCATAGGATCGCAAAGAGCTGGACATGACTGAGTGACTAAGCACGCAAGGATTAATGATGTTAAGCATATTTTTATATGCTTATTTGCCATCCATGTATTTTATTTGAGGAAGTGTCCAAATATTTTGCCTATTTAAAATTGGGGACTTCCCTGGTGGTTCAGTGGTTAAGAATCCACCTTTTAATGCAGGGGACACAAGTTCGATTCCTGGTCGGGAAACTAAGATCGTGCATGCCACAGGGCAACCAAACCTCAGCGATACAACTACTGAGCCCACACACTCTGGAACCTGTGAGCCACAACTAGAGAGGAGCCCACAAGCTGCAACAAGAGATCCCACATGCCACAATGAAACCCTGACACAGCCAAAAATAAATCAATGCATAAAGAAATAAGTACATATAATAAATAAATAAAATTGAATCGCTTTGAGTTTTGAGTTCTTTCTATATTCTGAAGCAAATTATTTTTATGAAATGTCTTTTGCAAACATTTCCTCATATTCTGGATTTGTTTTCTTTTTCTCTGAACAGTGTCTTTCACAGAGAAGAAGTTCTTAATTTTTAATAAAGTCTGATCAATTGTTTTTGGTGAATCATGGTTTGATTATCATGTTAAGAAATCTTTGCTAACCCAGGACCATGAATATTTCTCTAATGATTTCTTCTTTTAATAGAAATTTTATAGTTTTAGGTATATTTAGGCCTCTGTTCCATTTTCCTTGAGATTTTCTATGTAGACAATCATGTCATCTGACAATAAGAATATAAGTTCTATTTCAACTTTTCCAGTCTCTGTGCCTGTTTCTTTATCTCACCTATTGCACTGGCTAGGAACTCCAAATGATATTAAATAAGAGTGGTGAAAGTGGACATCTTTTCCTTGTTCTTGATTTCAGAGGAAAGCCTTCTGTTTTTTATTATTAAGCAAGATGTCTACTTTTTTTTCTAGATGCCCTTGATCAGGTTAAGGATGTCCCTTTCTGTTCTTAGTTTGCTGAGAGTTTTCTCTTTATTATGAGTGGATATTGAAATTTGTTATATGCTTTTCCTGCATCTATTTTGATTATCATATATGTTTTCTGTTTTAGTCTCTTGATTTAGTTAATTACTTTGATTTATTTTTGAAAGCTGAGAAAATCTTGTATTTCTGGGATAAATCTTAAGTGATTATGATATAGTATCCTTTCAATATTGTGTTTAATTCAATTTGTTAATATTTCATGGAGGATTTTGCATCTATGCTCATTTTTTCATTCCTGATTTTGGAAATTTCTGTCTTATTCTCTTGGTCAGTTTGGCTAGAAATTTAATTTTATTGATCCTCTTGAAACAGTTTTTGGTTTAATCATTTCTATTATTTTGAATTCGTTGTTTCAGTGAAACAATTTGATTGTTTTTAATTTTCTCTGTATTATTGTTTTTTCCTCTATTGGCTATGAGTTTAATTTGCTTTAATTTTTGCAGTTCCTTAAGGTGTAAGCTTAGATTATTGATTTGAGGCCTCAGTTTTTTCTAATATAATCATTTAATGCTATAAATTTCACCAGAAGCATTACTTTAGCTGCATCTTATAACTTTTGATTTATTATGTTTTCATACAATTAAAAATAGTTTCAAATTTGCCTATTGATATCATGTGTGACCTATGAATTGCTTTAGAAGTGCATAGTTTATTTTCCCAGATAGTCTTCTGTTTTGATTTCTAATTTAATTTTATTGGTTGGCTCAGAGAAGATACTTCGTATAATCTCAGTTCTTTAAAAAAGCTTCTCTCCCTCCCCAAACAGTCTAGAGTATGTTTTATCGTGGTAGGTTTTCCATGTGGAAGCAAAAAGAATTCTGTTGTTGTTGGATCAACTAAACCAAACTTGTTAATAGTGCTCTTCAGGTCTTCTATGCCCTACAGTTCAGTCCCTCAGTCATGTTCGACTTTTTGTGACCCCCTGGACCGCAGCACGCCAGGCCTCCCTGTCCTTCACCCAGAGCTTACTCAAACTCGTGTCCATTGAGTCGGTGATGGCATCCAACCATCTCATCCTTTGTCGTCCCCTTCTCCTCCTGCCTTCAATTTTTCCCAGCATCAGGGTCTTTACCAGTGAGTCAGTTCTTCTTATCAGGTGGCCAAATTATGTCCTTACAAATTAGCTGCCCATCTTTTCTAGTAATTAATGTGAGAGCAGTGTGAAATCTCCAAGTGTAATTGTGTATTTTTCTGTTCAGTCCAACCAATTTTCCTTGCACGTACTTTGAAACTTTGTAGTTAGGTACATACATATTTAAGGTTTAATTGATCCTTTCATCATTATATTATGTTATACNATCTTTTCTAGTAATTAATGTGAGAGCAGTGTGAAATCTCCAAGTGTAATTTTGTATTTTTCTGTTCAGTCCAACCAATTTTCCTTGCACGTACTTTGAAACTTTGTAGTTAGGTACATACATATTTAAGGTTTAATTGATCCTTTCATCATTATATTATGTTATACTGTATGCATAATATTCCTTGTTCTGAAGACTACTTTGATATTAATGTATTCATTCCAGTTTTCTTTTGATTGCCATGATTTTCTATTCTTTTACTTTCAACATACTTATGTTTTTATACCTAAAGTATTTTTTTTTCTTGAGAACAGTATATAGTCAGGTCTTAAAAAAAATTCTATCTGATAATCTCTGCTATTTAACTGGGATTTATATCATTCATATTTAGTATCACTATTGATAAAGGTTAGATTTAGTT
Source organism: Oreotragus oreotragus (assembly GCA_006410675.1). Classification (NCBI taxonomy): domain Eukaryota; kingdom Metazoa; phylum Chordata; class Mammalia; order Artiodactyla; family Bovidae; genus Oreotragus; species Oreotragus oreotragus. Next base: position 24,762 of record SJYX01015819.1, on the reverse strand, counting down.
CTACCTTTTAATTATTTTCTATTCCCCCCCTCCTATTGTTTTTTTTTCTGCATTCTTTTGATTATGTGAATATTTTTTAGTATTTGATTTTTTCTGAGACAGAAACTCCTGTTTTTACTTTTAAACATCTATTTAATTTTAATGGGAGGATAATTGCTTTACAATATTGTGTTGTTTTCTGCCATACATCAGCATGAATCAGCCATACATATATCCTCTCTCTCTTGAACCTCCTTAGTATTTAATTTTATCATATTGACTTTTTATCTTTTTTTTTTTTTTTTCCTTTTTGGTGATTGCTCTAGAGGATATAAAGTATATAACTGTGTCAGTTTCCTGGAGCTTCTATAACAAATAACCACAATCTGGGTAGCTTTAACGACAGAGATTTATTTTCCCACAGTTCTGGAGGCTTGAAGTCCGAGATCAAGGTGTGGGCAGGGCCACGCTCCCTGTGAAAGCAGCACAGAAGCGTCTGTTGCAGACTCTCGCTTAGCCTGGTGGTTCTTCTGCTTGAGGCAGCACAGCTCTAACCTTTACATGGCATTCTCCTGTGTCTCTATCTTTGTGTCCACATTTCTTCTTTTTTCTAAATTCACAGTCATATCAGATTAGGGCCCACCCTAATGACCACATTTTAACTTGATTACTTCTATAAAGAGCTTATATCTTAAGAAGGTCACATCTGAGGGTTTCAACATACACATTTTGGGGGACACAGTTCAACCCATAGCAATAAATAAACTTTTGTAATCTATTTAGACTTAAATATTTCACCATTTCAAATAAAAGGTAACGTAACTATACAAGTCCTTTACCCCCTACCATTGTATATTTACTGTGTGTATTACATGTCTTACATGAAAACTGCTCCAGAAACCATTATAATTTTTGCATTGAGCACTCATGTGTATTTTAAAGAACTTAAGAGGGGGAAAATACTTTATATTGATACAGATATTTATGTTTGTTTTGCTCTTCCTTCATTCTTGAAGTCCCCAGTTTCTCTTTGGCATCATTTCCCTTCAGCCCTAATAATTTCCTTCATAGCAGGGCTGCTGGTGATAAATTCTCTTAGTTTTCCACTATCTGAGAATATTTTTATTTTGCCTTCACTCCTTAAGGATAGTTTTACCAAATATAGAATTCTGAGTTGGAAGGTCTTTGCACTTTACAGAGGCTGTCTTATCATCCTTTGCCCTCTGTGATCATTCAAATGTTCTCCTATAAGTAATGTGTCATTTTTTTCTGACTGTTTTTAAGATTTTTTTTGTCTAATCTTTGTCAGTAGTTTTGGTTTGATGTGTATGGCTGGTTTTCTTTGAGTTCATCCAGTTTATGTGCTTCTTTTCATTTATGTCTTTTCCCAATTTGAGACATTTTGACCATTATTTCTTTAAATTTGTGGCGCACTGCTATGTTTTTCCTCTTTTTCAGGATTTCAATGACACAAACATTAGATCTTCAATATTGTCCCACAGATTCCTAAGGTTCTGTTTATCTTTTCAATCATTTTTCCCCCATCTCAGTTCTTCAGCTGGTATAATTTTTACTGGCTTATTTTCAGGTTCATTAACTTCTTCCTTTGTCACTTCCATCTTGCTTATTGAAATTTGTCCAATGAGTGTTTTATGCCTGGTATCATATTTCAATTTTTTTACAGTCTCTATTTCTCTGATGAGCATTTTTCCATTAATTTAAGTGAGTTTACCACTCAGTGTTGTTATTACACTTGCTTTAAAATCTCTGTCTGATAATTACAATATGTGCATCATCTATTGATGGTTTAGTCACTAACTCATTTAGTCGCTGACTCTTTTGTGGCCTCATGGACTGTAGCCCACCGGGCTCCTCTGTCCGTGGGATCTCCCAGGCAAGGATACTGGAGTGGGTTGCCATTTTCTCCTCCAGGACATCTTCCTGACCCAGGGATTGAACCTGTGTCTCTTATTTCTCCTGCATTGGCAGGCAGGTTCTTTACCATCTGAGCCACCAGGGAAGTCCATCATCTATTGCCTCACTCCAGCTATGGCACCACAGAACTCACCTCATTATCCTCACCATTCCCAATTCCAGATGTTTTTTGCCTTTTAAAAAAGTTTTAGCAACTCACGACCCAGCCTGAGTCAGAGAGGCCCTATCAACAGCTTCCCACAGAGCAGACTCAAAACACTAGAACTCACAATGCCACTGGCAGTCATCATCGGGTAAATCTCACTGTCCAGGAAAGCTCTGTTCTTGTTCTGAAGTTCCTGTTTCAATGTCTCCATATTCGGGCCTTCTTCAAGGTCTGAGAGAGTCTCACCAAGATGGCCACTGACTGGGTTGAAAACTGTTCCGCCTGGAACTGGGGCATATGAGTGAATTCTCCTGGCAGACCCGGACTGGAAGACCTCAGGCAGCCATACCCAGACCAGCCATTGTCTGTCACCCCTTTGCTTTCTGAGAGCCCAGCCCCCTGAGTTCAGGTCCCATTTCAGCCAGTCTCCAGCTTGTCCTCAACCTTCTTGCTGGCAGCTTCTGTTTGTCTCAGAAGTTCAGCAGCCATCTCTCCAGGAGAACAAAGAGCAATCAGGAAGGCTGCTGCCGCATTTTTTGTTTGTTTGTTTTAACTTTTTATTTTGTATTGGAGTATAGCTGACTGACAAAGTTGTGACAGTTTCAGGTGGACAGCAAAGAAACTCGGCCATACATATGCTTGAGTCCCTTCTCCCCGCCACTCCTCTCCCATCCAGGCTGCCACCTAACTGGGCAGAGTTCCCTGTGCTATGCAGTGGGTCCTTGTTGTTTATCCATTTAAATAGAGCAGTGTGTACATGTCCATCCCAAACTTGCTGACCATCCCTTCCCCCAACCCACCCCGTT
>SJYX01015819.1:0-13930 GCA_006410675.1 Oreotragus oreotragus | reverse complement strand
GATGCTTTTGAACTGTGGTGTTGGAGAAGACTCTTGAGAGTCCCTTGGACTGCAAGGAGATCCAACCAGTCCATTCTAAAGAGATCAACCCTGAGATTTCTTTGGAAGGAATGATGCTAAAGCTGAAACTCCAGTACTTTGGCCACCTCATGCGAAGAGCTGACTCATTGGAAAAGACTCTGATGCTGGGAGGGATTGGGGGCAGGAGGAGAAGGGGACGGCCGAGGATGAGATGGCTGGATGGCATCATGAACTCGATGGATGTGAGTCTGAGTGAACTCCGGGATTTGGTGATGGACAGGAAGGCCTGGCGTGCTGCAATTCATGGGGTCGCAAGGAGTCGGACACGACTGAGCGACTGAACTGAACTGAACTGAACTGATCGGTCCTGGAAATAGATATTACTGGAGTCATTGCAAGCAGGTGGCAACCTTAAAAATGGGTGAACTCCCCAGGGCAATTTTGGAAGCCTTCTAGGAACTGGTAGTGGATGGGTGGGAATGCCAAAATTGAAAATGAAAGAGTTGTTTGCTTTCTCAGACCAGGCCACCATCCCAATTCACCTAGTGGTAGCAACCTGTGTGCCAAGAAGATGAATATGAAAACATTTGGAAAGTGTTATGAGTTGAATTGTATTTCCTCAAAAGATACATTAAATCTATAAACCCTGGTATGTGTTAATGCGAACTTATTTAAAAATAGGGTTTTCTGTAGTTCATATGAGGTCATTACAATGGGTCCTAACCCAATATAGGGCTTACCTAATGGCTAAGAGTCAGACACGACTGAGCGGCTTCACTTTCACTTTTCACTTTTCACTTTCATGCATTGGAGAAGGAAATGGCAACCCACTCCAGTGTCCTTGCCTGGAGAATCCCAGGGACAGGGGAGCCTGGTGGGCTGCCGTCTATGGGGTCGCACAGAGTCGGACACAACTGAAGCGACAGTTAGCAGCAGCAGCAGTGTCACAGTGGTGAAGAATCTGCCTGCCAATGCAGGAGACACAGGTTCCATCCCTGGATCAGGAAGATCCCCTGGAGAAGGGAATGGCTACTCACTCCAATATTCTTGGCTGGGAAATCCCATGGACAGAGGAGCCTGGCAGACTAGAGTCCAAGGGGTCACAAAGAGTTGGACATGACTAAGCGACTAAACGACAACAATCCAACATAACTTGTGTCCTTATATTAAGGGAGAAATTTGGACACAGATGCACAGGGAGAATGCCATATAATAGTGGAGGCAGAGATTGGAGTGATGGGGCTGAAAGTCAGTAATGCCAAGGATTGATGCCCACAACCAGAAACTAGGAAGAAACAAACGAGGATTTTGCCAAAATTTTGATTTTGGACTTCTACCCTCCAGAACTGTTTAAGATAATAAGTTTCTGTTGGTTTAAGCCATCCAGTCTGTGGTACTTTGTTGTGACAGCCCTAGGAAACTAATAGAGGGATGACTTCCTTTTTCTGAAGTCTTCTAGTCTGCCCCATGCAGAGTGAAATAACAATGGCTAACATGTATTGATCACTTACAATTACACAAGGCACTGTTCTGAGCATTTCACATGATTAACTCAATCCTAGAATGAGACGATTCTTTTTTTAACTTTAAGAACTATTCTGTTTTGGTTGCACTGGGTCTTTGATGCTGTGAGTGGGCTTCCTCTACCTGCAGCAAGCAAGGGCCTCTCCTCACTGTGGAGACAGAAGCATGGGCTTCTCATTGCACTAGGTTCTCCTGTTGCAGAGCATGGGCTGGAGGGTGTGCGGGCTTCAGTAGCTGCTGCACTCGGATTCAGTAGTTGTGGGGCGTGGGCCCTAAAGCACAGGCTCAGTAGTTACAGTGCATGGATTTAGTTGCTCTGAGGCATGTGGAATCTTCCCAGTCCAGGGATCGACTGTGTCCTCTGCATTGGCAGATGGATTCTTAACCACTGGATCACCAGGGAAGTCCAAGGTTGTTCTTATTATCCCCACTTTACAGATGTTAAATGTGAAGATAAGCAGCTTGCATAAGGTCCCCCAGCTAGTACCTGGCAGAATTGGAATCTGAACTTAGTTCTCTGTGATTCCAAACCCCTTGCTGCCTTTAGATCAAACTGGCTTTCCACTGGTGCTAGCCTGCTTTAAATCCTTGAACATTATACTTGACCCTGTACCAGCTTAATCCTTGAGCAAGCAGGATAGTAAAAACCTGAAGAAAGATGTGACAAGATAGAAGTAAAGAGAAGATGAAGGAGGAAAAACAGGGGGAAAAGAAGAGGCAGAAATAGAACCTCTCACCCAGCTTCATCAGAATCAGGAAAAAGAAACAATGAGAGACTGACACAGGAAAATAAAACGTCAAGGGGGTGTGGTGGAACATGCTGGTGAATCCTGAAGCAGGGGTAGGGAGAAGAGCTGAGCAGAGAACAGCCAGCTTAGCAGAAGGCTCAGAAAGGAGACAGGCCTCAGGGCATGCAGAAAGGACAAGAACTGCCCCCAAGCCCTCATTCTCTCTAGACAGTTTGAAATCTATCCTCGTCTTCAAAGGCAGTGAGCTATCTTCTTTACAAAGTCCGATAAACATTCACCAGTTTAGTCCATAAGCACCTGTGGTTGTTGTTCCTGAGACCTGGCTCATGAAGTAAGAACACATCTCACACTGGTCCTCGCAGGCTTCTCTACAGTAGAAGTCTCCAAGAGGTAGGCTGTGTCTGTGACAGCTCCCTAGATGCCCATTACTGCCTTCCTCCATAGTTCCAGGCAATGGTCCCAGCATTGTTCAGAATAAATTTCTGCTTCTCCTTCTACCCCCCCTTTTTTTTTTTTGGTCTACTCTTAAAAAATAAATTATATATATATATATATTTGGCTGTGCAGGGTCTTAGTTGCGGCATGTGAGATCTAGTTCCTTGACCTGGGATCAAACCTAGGCCCCCTGCATTGGGAGCCTGGAGTCTTTGCCACTGGGCCACCAGGGGAGTCCCTCAGTCTGCTCTTGACAGAGGAGCCCTGTTGGCACCAGGAGCTCTAGAGCCCAAGTTGAAAGCACTCAGTTCTCCACTGTCCGGACCACCATCGCTTCCCATCAGGATAAAACATGCTCAGTCACTACTAATGAATGTTGTTTAAATAATGCAATAAGACAGAATAAAAGAATACAGGTATAAAGAAATGGAAAGAAAAGACAAAGTATTATAATCTATAGGTGATCTTATCATCTTCAAAGAATTCACAACAAATATAAGGAAAGTTTAAGATTAAAACAATGACTAGATATAAAACCAACATAGAGAAAGCAATAGCATTTCTATATTCAAGGTATAATCAACTAATAAGACAATAGGAAAAAACACAGTCAAAAAAAAAAAAAGCAAACAGCAAAAACCCCAAAACGATAATTTATCTTGGAGTTACATTGTTGTTTTCCTTGGAAGAAAAGCTATGACAAACCTAGGCAGCATATTAAAAATCAGAGACATTGCTTTGCAAACAAAGATCTGTCTAGTCAAAGCTATGGTTTTTCCAGTAGTCATGTATGGATGTGAGAGTTGAACCATAAAGAAAGCTGAGCGACGAAGAACTGATACTTTTGAACTGTGGTGTTGGAGAAGATTCTTGAGAGTCCCTTGGACTGCAAGGAGATCAAACCAGTCAATCCTAAAGAAAACCAGTCCTGAATATTCATTGGAAGGACTGATGCTGAAGCTCCAGTCCTTTGGCCTCCTGATTCGAAGAGCTAACTCATTTGAAAAGACCCCTGATGTTGGGAAAGATTGAGGGCAGGAGGAGAAGGGGATGACAGAGGATGAGATGGTGGGATGGCATTACTGACTCCATGGACATGAGTTTGAGCAGGCTCTGGGAGTTGGTGATGGACAGGGAGGCCTAGCATGCTGCTGTCCATGGGGTCGCAAAGAGTCGGACACAACTGAGTGATTGAACTGAGCTGAACTGATCTTGAAATTAACCTAGCCAAAAACATGTAAGAACTTTCTGTAAAATTTTTTTGAAGTTTATTGAAGAAATTGAGAGACGATTCAAATAAANTGGAGAAGGGAATGGCTACTCACTCCAATATTCTTGGCTGGGAAATCCCATGGACAGAGGAGCCTGGCAGACTAGAGTCCAAGGGGTCACAAAGAGTTGGACATGACTAAGCGACTAAACGACAACAATCCAACATAACTTGTGTCCTTATATTAAGGGAGAAATTTGGACACAGATGCACAGGGAGAATGCCATATAATAGTGGAGGCAGAGATTGGAGTGATGGGGCTGAAAGTCAGTAATGCCAAGGATTGATGCCCACAACCAGAAACTAGGAAGAAACAAACGAGGATTTTGCCAAAATTTTGATTTTGGACTTCTACCCTCCAGAACTGTTTAAGATAATAAGTTTCTGTTGGTTTAAGCCATCCAGTCTGTGGTACTTTGTTGTGACAGCCCTAGGAAACTAATAGAGGGATGACTTCCTTTTTCTGAAGTCTTCTAGTCTGCCCCATGCAGAGTGAAATAACAATGGCTAACATGTATTGATCACTTACAATTACACAAGGCACTGTTCTGAGCATTTCACATGATTAACTCAATCCTAGAATGAGACGATTCTTTTTTTAACTTTAAGAACTATTCTGTTTTGGTTGCACTGGGTCTTTGATGCTGTGAGTGGGCTTCCTCTACCTGCAGCAAGCAAGGGCCTCTCCTCACTGTGGAGACAGAAGCATGGGCTTCTCATTGCACTAGGTTCTCCTGTTGCAGAGCATGGGCTGGAGGGTGTGCGGGCTTCAGTAGCTGCTGCACTTGGGTTCAGTAGTCGTGGGGCGTGGGCCCTAAAGCACAGGCTCAGTAGTTACAGTGCATGGATTTAGTTGCTCTGAGGCATGTGGAATCTTCCCAGTCCAGGGATCAACTGTGTCCTCTGCATTGGCAGATGGATTCTTAACCACTGGATCACCAGGGAAGTCCAAGGTTGTTCTTATTATCCCCACTTTACAGATGTTAAATGTGAAGATAAGCAGCTTGCATAAGGTCCCCCAGCTAGTACCTGGCAGAATTGGAATCTGAACTTAGTTCTCTGTGATTCCAAACCCCTTGCTGCCTTTAGATCAAACTGGCTTTCCACTGGTGCTAGCCTGCTTTAAATCCTTGAACATTATACTTGACCCTGTACCAGCTTAATCCTTGAGCAAGCAGGATAGTAAAAACCTGAAGAAAGATGTGACAAGATAGAAGTAAAGAGAAGATGAAGGAGGAAAAACAGGGGGAAAAGAAGAGGCAGAAATAGAACCTCTCACCCAGCTTCATCAGAATCAGGAAAAAGAAACAATGAGAGACTGACACAGGAAAATAAAACGTCAAGGGGGTGTGGTGGAACATGCTGGTGAATCCTGAAGCAGGGGTAGGGAGAAGAGCTGAGCAGAGAACAGCCAGCTTAGCAGAAGGCTCAGAAAGGAGACAGGCCTCAGGGCATGCAGAAAGGACAAGAACTGCCCCCAAGCCCTCATTCTCTCTAGACAGTTTGAAATCTATCCTCGTCTTCAAAGGCAGTGAGCTATCTTCTTTACAAAGTCCGATAAACATTCACCAGTTTAGTCCATAAGCACCTGTGGTTGTTGTTCCTGAGACCTGGCTCATGAAGTAAGAACACATCTCACACTGGTCCTCGCAGGCTTCTCTACAGTAGAAGTCTCCAAGAGGTAGGCTGTGTCTGTGACAGCTCCCTAGATGCCCATTACTGCCTTCCTCCATAGTTCCAGGCAATGGTCCCAGCATTGTTCAGAATAAATTTCTGCTTCTCCTTCTACCCCCCCTTTTTTTTTTTTGGTCTACTCTTAAAAAATAAATTATATATATATATATATTTGGCTGTGCAGGGTCTTAGTTGCGGCATGTGAGATCTAGTTCCTTGACCTGGGATCAAACCTAGGCCCCCTGCATTGGGAGCCTGGAGTCTTTGCCACTGGGCCACCAGGGGAGTCCCTCAGTCTGCTCTTGACAGAGGAGCCCTGTTGGCACCAGGAGCTCTAGAGCCCAAGTTGAAAGCACTCAGTTCTCCACTGTCCGGACCACCATCGCTTCCCATCAGGATAAAACATGCTCAGTCACTACTAATGAATGTTGTTTAAATAATGCAATAAGACAGAATAAAAGAATACAGGTATAAAGAAATGGAAAGAAAAGACAAAGTATTATAATCTATAGGTGATCTTATCATCTTCAAAGAATTCACAACAAATATAAGGAAAGTTTAAGATTAAAACAATGACTAGATATAAAACCAACATAGAGAAAGCAATAGCATTTCTATATTCAAGGTATAATCAACTAATAAGACAATAGGAAAAAACACAGTCAAAAAAAAAAAAAGCAAACAGCAAAAACCCCAAAACGATAATTTATCTTGGAGTTACATTGTTGTTTTCCTTGGAAGAAAAGCTATGACAAACCTAGGCAGCATATTAAAAATCAGAGACATTGCTTTGCAAACAAAGATCTGTCTAGTCAAAGCTATGGTTTTTCCAGTAGTCATGTATGGATGTGAGAGTTGAACCATAAAGAAAGCTGAGCGACGAAGAACTGATACTTTTGAACTGTGGTGTTGGAGAAGATTCTTGAGAGTCCCTTGGACTGCAAGGAGATCAAACCAGTCAATCCTAAAGAAAACCAGTCCTGAATATTCATTGGAAGGACTGATGCTGAAGCTCCAGTCCTTTGGCCTCCTGATTCGAAGAGCTAACTCATTTGAAAAGACCCCTGATGTTGGGAAAGATTGAGGGCAGGAGGAGAAGGGGATGACAGAGGATGAGATGGTGGGATGGCATTACTGACTCCATGGACATGAGTTTGAGCAGGCTCTGGGAGTTGGTGATGGACAGGGAGGCCTAGCATGCTGCTGTCCATGGGGTCGCAAAGAGTCGGACACAACTGAGTGATTGAACTGAGCTGAACTGATCTTGAAATTAACCTAGCCAAAAACATGTAAGAACTTTCTGTAAAATTTTTTTGAAGTTTATTGAAGAAATTGAGAGACGATTCAAATAAATGATTTAGAAGTTTCAATATTGTAAAAAATTATTATTCCCAAATTAATCTATAAATTTAATATGATCCTAAATGATACTGCCAACAAAATTTTTAACACCACTTGGCAAATTGACATTAAAATTAATCTAAAAGGTTGAGTGGGCAAAAACTAGTAAGGTAATTCTGAAAAATAAGAATAATGCGGAAAAGTGAATGTATCAAATAAGAAGACCTGTTACACCCTTTCCTTCTCCTGCTGTCACCTGCCTGGTGCTCTGTGTCAACCTAGAGAGGTGTGATGGGGTGGGAAGGGGTGGGAGCTGGGACGGAGGTTCGAGGGAAGGGACGTTGTGTTCCTACGGCTCATTCATGTTGATGTATGGCAGACACCCACACGTTGTAAAACAATTATCCTCCAGTTAAAAATAATAAATAAAAAGAACTGTTACAAAGTTATTTAACCCTAATAGTATAACATTGAGTAGCTTTAGGCAAATGGATAAATGGAATAGGATAGAGAAGCTACGTATACATGATAATTTGTTATACGTTAGAGCTTGGCATCATAAATCAATGAGGTAAAGACAGGCTCTTAATAAATTATATTGGGATAACTGAATAGCCACATGGAAAAAATTATATTAGATTTTAACCTATACTGTAAACAAATGAGACATTCCAAGCTCATGAAAAACTTAATTGTTAAATAATAATATTTAAAAATATTATAAATGGTAAAATGGTATATGGGAGTCAAAAGGTACAAATTTCCTGTTATAAAATAAGCAAGTCCTGGGGATATAATGTATAGTATGACAATACATAATAATACTGTACTGCATATTTGATAGTTGCTAAAGAGTGTAGATTTTTTTAAGGGAGGGGATATATGTATACATAGAGTTGGACTGTGAAGAAAGCTGAGCACCGAAGAATTGATGCTTTTGAACTGTGGTGTTGGAGAAAACTCTTGAGAGTCCCTTGGACTGCAAGGAAATCCAACCAGTCCATTCTGAAGGAGATCAGCCCTGGGATTTCTTTGAAAGGAATGATGCTAAAGCTGAAACTCCAGTACTTTGGCCACCTTATGCGAAGAGCTGACTCATTGGAAAAGACTCTGATGGTGGGAGGGATTGGGGGCAGGAGGAAAAGGGGACGACAGAGGATGAGATGGCTGGATGGCATCACCGACTCGATGGACGTGAGTCTGAGTGAACTCCGGGAGTTGGTGATGGACAGGGAAGCCTGGCGTGCTGCAATTCGTGGGGTCGCAAAGAGTCAGACACGACTGAGAGACTGAAATGAACTGAACTGAACTGATAGCTGATTCATTTTGTTGTACAGCAGAAACCAATACAATATTGTAAAGCAACTATACTCCAGTTTAAAAAAAATAGAGTAAATCTCAAAAGTTTTCATCACAATGAAAAAATTCTGTAGCTATATATGGAGACAGATGTTAACTAGAATTATTATAATAATCATTTGGAAATATATACAAATACTGGATCATTATATCATACACCTGAAACTAACATAATGTTAAATGTCAATGATACCTCAATAAAAAGCATTAGAAAATAATACAGGAAAACACTGTTATGGTTTAGGGATAGGAAAGACTTTTAAAACTCAAACTTGAAGAAAAGATTTACAGGAATAAGGTGGTAAATTTGAAATTATAAAAAACAACTTTGACATGTCAAAAGAAAACACAAAGCTAAAAGATAAGTAATAAAATGAAAGAGCATATTGGCAACAGATATAATAAAGATTTAACATAGAAAATATACGAAGGACTGACTACCACAAACCAAGAAGGAAAAGAGCACCATCTGACAGAAAAATGATCAATGGATACAAACAAGCAATCATAAAATAGAAAGTACAAATGGCCAGTAATTACATTAGGAGGAGCAACCTCACTGGCAATCAAGGAAATGCAAAGGAAAATGATGATGAGAAAAGTTTTCAGCCGTTGTATTGGTTAAAATTGAAGTTGGACAGTGTGAAGTGTTGATGAGAGCAGGTGTAAAGAAATGGGTTCTTTGTGTACTGATATAGGAAACATATCTGATATAGGATGCTTCACTGCTGGCTCAGATGGTAAAGAACCCACCTGCAATATGGAAAACCTGAGTTTAATCCCTGGGTTGGGAAGATCCCCTGGAGAAGAGTATGGCAACCCTCTCCAGTGTTCTTGCCTGAAGAATCCCCATGGAAATAGGAGCCTGGCAGGCTACAGTCCATGGGATTGCAAAGAGTTGGACATGACTGAGCGACTAAGCATATAGTAAACATAAATTGTACAAACATATAAGACAATTTCACTTTAATAACTAAAAATGCTCATACCTGTTATTCTGCAATCCATTTCTAAGATTGTAGCATAGAGGAACATGCCCAAGGTGTACACATACGTAAGGAGCAGTTCCAGAGGTGTTTATACAGCATCCTTGGTGATAGGAGACTCTGGTTCCCTGGGTTGGGAAGATCTGCTGGAGAAGGGAAAGGCTACCCATTCCAGTATTCTTGGGCTTCCCTTGTGGCTCAGCTGATAAAGAATCTGCCTGCAATGTGGGAGACCTGGGTTCAATCCCTGGGTTGGGAAGATCCCCTGGAGAAGGGAAAGGCTACCCACTCCAGTATTCTGGCCTGGAGAATTCCATTGACTGTATAGTCCATGGGATTGCAAAGAGTCAGTCATGACTGAGTGACTTCCACTTCATTTGGTTACAGAAGAAAACTGAAGTAACCTAACTGTTCATCAGGGAGTGAATGGATAAAGTCAACAGGGCACGTACACTAGTAGAATGCATTCACTGGACTTAGAAGTTAAGAGTAGTGAGCTAAATCAGTGGCCCTTAAACCCTTGTGCTCCAGACCCCGTTGCCATTTTAAACATTACTGGGAACCTCAAAAAGCTTTTCGGAGAAGGCAATGGCAACCCACTCCAGTACTCTTGCCTGGAAAATCCCATGGACAGGGGAGCCTGGTAGGCTGTGGTCCATGGGGTTTTGAAGAGTCAGACATGACTTCAGTTTCACTTTCTACTTTCATGCATTGGAGAAGGAAATGGCAACCCACTCCAGTGTTCTTTCCTAGAGAATCCCAGGGACAGGGGAGCCTGGTGGGCTGCCATCTATGGGGTCACACAGGGTCAGACATGACTGAAGCGACTTAGCAGCAGCAGCAGCAAAAAGCTTTGGTGTGGGTTATGTGTGCTGTGTTGTGCTAAGTCGCTTCAGTCGTGTCCGACTCTTTGTGACCCTATGGACTGTAGCCCTCCAGGCTCCTTTGTCCATGGGGTTCTCCAGACAAGAATGGGCGTGGGTGGCCATGCCCTCCTCCAGGAGATCTTCCTGACCCAGGGATTGAACTCGTGTCTCTTTTGTCTCTTGTATTGGCAGGCAATTTTTTACCACTAGTGCCCCCTGGGAAACTCTTATGTGGGTTATATCTACTAATATTTACAGCATTGGAAATGATAAAGCCGAGACTGTTTTAAAATACTTATCAATTCATTAAAAATAAGCCCATTTAATGTTAACATAGTATTTATAATAATATAAGCAACATTTAAATGAAAAATAGATGTATTTTTCAAAGCAAAAAAAAAAAATGTAGTGAGAAGAGTGGTATTGCTTTATGTTACATTTTTTTCCCCCCAAATCTCTTCAACTTCTGTCTTACTAGAAGATAAGCTGGATTCTTATACCTGCTTCTGCATTCAGACTATTGCACTTTCATATATAATATAGTTTCTTGAAAACTCCACTGTAGACTTGTGAGGAAGTAAGAGTGGAAAAAAGCAAATAAATTCTTAGTGTGCTTATGAAAGAGTTTGACCTTAGGGACCTCCAGAAATGGTCTCAGGAACTTTGTCCCCAGACAGCATTTTGAAAACCAGTCAGGTACCCTGGTGGCTCAGACGGTAAAGCGTCTGCCTACAATGTGGGAGACCCAGGTTTGATCCCTGGGATGGGAAGATCTCCCGGAAAAGGAAATGGCAACCCACTCCAGNTTTCATATATAATATAGTTTCTTGAAAACTCCACTGTAGACTTGTGAGGAAGTAAGAGTGGAAAAAAGCAAATAAATTCTTAGTGTGCTTATGAAAGAGTTTGACCTTAGGGACCTCCAGAAATGGTCTCAGGAACTTTGTCCCCAGACAGCATTTTGAAAACCAGTCAGGTACCCTGGTGGCTCAGACGGTAAAGCGTCTGCCTACAATGCAGGAGACCCAGGTTTGATCCCTGGGATGGGAAGATCTCCTGGAAAAGGCAATGGCAACCCACTCCAGTACTCTTGCCTGGAAAATTCCATGGGCGGAGGAGCCTGGTAGGCCACAATCCATGGGGTCACAGAGTGTCGGACATGACCGAACGACTTCAATGTCAATGTTCAATGTCAAGTAGATCAATATAGACTTATTTTTAACAGTATTTTTAATTTAGTGTTTTACCTTGGTTTCCACCAAACAGCTGAAGCAAATGATTACATTTAGGTACTTCACTGTGGGAAGTGATTTCTGGGATTAGGAGTTGGGAGACTGAGAAGAATGAAATGGGGAAGCAGGAAAGCCAATACAGGGGTGTGTTATTAAGCTGATGATTTCTGTTGGCAACTGAGACTCAGGTTAATTGGGGATCCTCTGAGAAACCAAGTAGTATATACTATAAAATCATCATGTGCCGGAGGTCTGAAAGTATGGATTACCGATCCATTGGCTCCCATCTCCCATTGGTCAAGGATTGCCCAAGGGAGGGTTAACCAGTGCACCAGAACACCTGGGGCAGAAAGGAAGCCGTGTGAGGTGCAGCTGAGGCGAAGTTGTCAGGCTACACCCGGGAGCCCCTGGTTGCCACAGCAACTATTATACAGAAGGCTGGCCAAGACAATGTGAGATGAGGCCTCAAAAACTCAAAAATATTCAACACATTGTATGGGAAAACCAGGTTGCAGAATAATATATACAGCAAGATACCATTTATGGAAATAACAAAACCACCAAAACAATAGAATATATTTTCTGAGCATAAAATAAATTCTTTTAAATGGATTTACACAAATATGTGTGTATGTGTATATGTATATAAGCATATGTTATGTACATACATACAAGATTACTACTAAAAAAGCGTTGGATTTTTATATACCTACTTCAGCGGAAAGAGATCTAGACTGGAGATGGGGTTGTCTCAGAGTTTTTCTTGTAATTTTCTAACCTTTCTTTATCCCCCAAGCTTTAAAAACAGAGGGTTAAAAAGAAATTTGCTGAAGTTAATGGACAGAAATTGTTTGTTTGCCCCCTCTTTTTCTGTGGGACAAGGAAGCCAAGGGAGCAAACCAAGCCAAGCCAAGGGGCTCTGAGAGAATTACTTGTGGAGTCTGGGGTGTGTACAAGGAAAGAATGGCATATGTCCCTTTTAGCTGAATGATCATCCCCACAGAGAACCAGAGTGACTGACCAATGAGAAATTTGAGGGAAGGCACAGCAAGGGTGCCTGAGAGTTTGGGATGAAACCTGAGTAGATTCTTGCCTCCTTTGTGGAGAATTCTTAAGTGGATACCTGCCTTGGAGCAGCTGTGATGGTGAGCAGGGAGGGTCAGTGCTGGGAAGCTGTACTTTCACGCTTGGGCAAGGAAGAGATTTGCTGTTTCTCAGGAGCTAAATGGAGCTCCCAGAAGCTGGGCTAAGCTGCCCTCAAAAGGCCCACTTGTGAGTATGGCCTGCTGGGGGCAGGGGTTCCCCAGGAAAAGGCTGTGAGCATGAACCAAAGATCAGTCAGCGAGCACATCGTTCACGCTGATGAACTTCTTATGGAGGACAAACATCCCCTGGGTATTTTGAGGAGGTGATTCCTCCAAACTCACTTGGAAAGTGACAGTCATGCGGTCATGTCTAACTCTTTGTGACCCCCATGGACTATAGCAGCAAGATCCTTTGTCCATGGAATTCTCCAGGCAAGAATACCAGAGTGGGTAGCCTTTTCTTTCTCCAAGGGATCTTGACCCAGGGATCAAATCTGGGTCTCCTGCACTGCATGCAGATTCTTTACCATCTGAGCCACCAGGGTAGTCCAATTGATTTGGGGGACAAATCACCCACCACCACTCCTCTAAGCCTGGCCCCCTTCTCTCACCTCCTTCTTCCTGACCTTGAACCTGGAAGAGTCAGGCTCGGGAAGGGAGGGAGGTAGAGATGTGAGAGAGCGGCCTATCCTTCCTTCTGCACCACAGGGATGGTTTGAGCTGGGGGAGGGAAGACGCTGACACCACACTGAGTCCTGATACAGACAAGGCTGCAATTTCGTTCTTAAAAATACTACTCCAGTTCTGAAGCTCAGTGTGACGGAAAAGCTGTGGGTCCAGTAAAAGTGCGCCAACAGGGCAGAGCTGAAAATATAGCATTGGGAGAAAAAATAGAGGTGTTTTTCATTGAGTTCTGCCCATTCAGTAAATCAGATATTCTTATTTGCACTAAAAAAGTACCTATATATGGTCAATGCTGAAGCAACTCTGTCCAAATGTTACCTGTGATTAGCAGACTGCACGTTACCTGTTCAACCTCTGTGTTTCCTATTGTTTAGTTGCTAAGTTGTGTCCCACTCTTTTGCAGTCCCGTGGACTGTAGCCCGCCAGGCTCCTCTGTCCATAGGATTTCTCAGACAAGAATACTGGAGTGGGTTACCATTTCCTTCTCCAGGGAGTGTTCCGGACCCAGGGATTGAACCTGCATCTCCTGCATTGGCAGGCAGATTCTTTACCACTGAGACACCAAGGAAGCCTTGGTGTTTCTGTTTCTTACAGAACCCTAATTTTGCTCTTTTATCACCCAGCTCTGAAGTCACATGGACCAGGAGAGCTGGTTGGTCTAAGCCAAGGAGGCAATATCATTCCCTAAGTATGTTTTGGAAATT
>SJYX01015818.1:131183-232995 GCA_006410675.1 Oreotragus oreotragus | reverse complement strand
TGCTGGGAGGGATTGGGGGCAGGAGGAGAAGGGGACGACAGAGGATGAGATGGCTGGATGGCATCACTGACTCGATGTACGTGAGTCTGAGTGAACTCCGGGAGTTGGTGATGGACAGCGAGGCCTGGCGTGCTGCAAATCATGGGGTCACAAATTTTCGGACATGACTGAGTGACTGAACTGAACAGAGCTGTGTTTAAAACGTATCTTGCACTACCTGATTTGGGGTTCCAGTAGAATTTATAAGTAAAATTCTCTAAAAAGAAAAATTAGCTGCATGCCAGACACTATTTTAAGCATTCTCATGCACCATCTTACTGAATCTTCATAATAACTCTGCAAAGGCATTGTTATTGTTGCTGCTGTCATTCCTATTTAACAAATGGGGGAAGGGGCACAGAGAGGTTGAGACATCTCCCCAAGGTCACACAGCAAGATGGACCATACAAAGCCTGTGGTCTAAATATTGTTCAACACTGCCTCCTAGTCTTGTAGCTACTCCAAAGGGGTGGCCTATCTGCTACTCTGGCCAGAGGAGGGACTTCTAATAAGGGAGTAGCTGCTGATCGAGCCTCTCTGGACTTCTCCAGGGTTTGTCCTCACTTTCTTGCCTCTCCCGCCCCTCAGCCTCTGCCATCCACCCCACCACACAACCACCGCACCCACATCTGTGCCTTTTCTCCCCAGGGCCCAGGGCCTCACAGAAGTCAGGCTTCTGTTCTGTGGGAAGAGTGCAAACATGCCCACTCTGGCTGGGGGAAACCTCTCTCATCACTGATCCGTGTAGCGTGTGCCCTGAGCTCTGCTCCATGCCTGACACTGCTCTTGGTGCTGGATGTGTAACTGGAAATGCCAGTGGGGCTTGCCCTTTGGGAGCTGGCACTCCAGAAGGCTGTTCATTTCCCCATTGCCAGAGCCAGCTTTGGGCTGCCTGCAACCACCAGGCACTGCACTCCAGGAGACAGGATGGGGGAGAGCCAGGTGCCCCCCTGATCTTCCAGCAAGAACAGGGCCCTGGGAAAGGCTGAGGACCTGAGTAGGAGAAAAGGGCCAGCCAAGCTGGCAGCAGACAGGATAAATGACGCCACAGCTACACTGCATGGAGGCCCACGGTACAGTGGCGAGGCAGCATCAGGTCAGGATGGCCCCCTAAGCTGGCGGGCATGGCCTCCACTGGGCAGCCTGGGTGAGGAAATCGAGCAGACCCCTGAGAGCAGGCTGAACCCCGCTCCACCTGGAAGAGGCAGAAGGACCAGTGGCAGAGGTGAAGGTCGAGTCTGGCCGGGGAAGAGCTGCCAAGACGCCTGGCGCCAGAAGCTGCCCCTCCCGCGTCCTCTCTGCCCAGCTTGGCCTGGGCAGATCCCACGAGAGCCAGCTCCCCATGCGGGGCCACCATGAGTGAGCTGGGTGCATGCCTGTCCCACTGGGAAATAGCATCTAAAACCTAGTCCTGAGATGCCCGCTTACCTGTGCCCACAGGAAGAGTGGAGACAGGACAAGCAGGAACTGCCCCCTCAGGGTCCATGACATGCAGGTACAATGAATCAGCTGCTAGGCCCCCCTGAAAAGGCAGGCAGTGGCATCACTGTTTCTACCCAGCCTGCAAGAGCCCATCCACTGGGCACTACTCAAGACCCTTTCTCCCCGCAAAAGACCCCTCCCCAAGGAAGGCACCTGCCCCTGATTGCCCTCCTCCAAGACCAGAGCCTTGTCACCTGGAGGGGCCTGCACCCACCCCTCCTCCCCATCAGTGCATTTTTTCAAGCCAGAAATGGGGGTGCATCTGTGGTCAAAGGATTTGATCAAAAGGTGGTGAAAGTGCTATCCAGGCATTCCAGTGAAGCGGCATCTGGCCACACCGTTGATGCAAACTGCCCCTGGGAAGAGCACAGCAGCATGACAGCAGTTTGCCCTGGCAGTCCCGCTGCTCAGGCGCCCTGGGCACCCACAGAGGGGAATCTCTCCACACGGTTTGGATGGGCCGACAGCTCTGGCCCCCGAGGACAGAGCTCCCAACCAAGGACTCCTAGGATCCATGTAGCCTGATGTCAGGCTTTGTCCCCAGACGCCCCTGCCTGGCAACCTGCCCTGTCTGCAGGACATCCTTTCTATGGCCCACCCCATTTGCCTAATGTAGCAGAACTCTCACCCCACAGGAGGGCTCTGGCTGGCCTTGACTTCCAAAGGGCCCCACTGGCTAGGGGTCTCTGCCATGTGGGAGGCCCCTCAGAGCTTCTCTGTGCCCTTCTCTGGACTTGGACAGAACCAGGCTTCCGACAGGCCCTTGGTGACCCAGTGAAGGAGGTGCCCAGGAGGATTGGACACTTTGGAAATGCAAAGGCAGTTCAGCCTACCAGGTTGCAGTGGGGGCAATTCCTGGCCTGTAGCAGGTGGGGCAAAGAAAACACGGGAGCAGGGAAGGGAAGAATGAGAGAGCGGGGCTCTCCAGCAGGACACTCCCTGCCCTGCCCTGCCCTGCCCTCCTCAGAGTTAGAAAGGCCATGGGTCCTGGGGGAGGGGAGGATGCTCAGTCCCTCCCCTTGAAGAGAGAGCTTCGGGCCAGGGGTCTCAGAGAGGGCAGCGTACCACTTCCCCCATCCCGGCCTTAAGCTAAACGTGCTGTGTGCTGCGGGAATGGGGGGGCACTGACTCACTCAGCCTCTCTTTATTGTTAGCACCCAGATGGGCACATTTTGAA
The DNA here is from genome assembly GCA_006410675.1 of Oreotragus oreotragus. Classification (NCBI taxonomy): domain Eukaryota; kingdom Metazoa; phylum Chordata; class Mammalia; order Artiodactyla; family Bovidae; genus Oreotragus; species Oreotragus oreotragus. The sequence goes on along the minus strand of SJYX01015818.1, from coordinate 230,297 downwards.
ATGGAACTGTCCATGCCACCACCCCCAGGTGTACTGCTGAGGCGCCCTGAGATCACAGGTGGAGGGAGGAGGTAGCAGGGGGCTCCCCAGGGGCCTCACTCTGCTGCCATCGGCGCCCAGCCCCCTTGTCCCCGTCACTGACCGTCCCCCAGAGAACCCACGGGCCGCCTCCTGCTTCAACCCCTGGCCCCTGGCCCCTGGCCCGGCCCTCCCCAGAGCTGTCTGCCTTCCTGACTTCGCCCAGTAATGGCACGAGCAGGCCTTTTCTCCCTCTTTTAGTCAAAATCAATGACAATGACAGAGTTATAAAGCGAGCCGTGGGGAGGAAGAAGAAAGCGCCTGGTGTCAGAATTGATGCAGGAGGCAGTTAGAGGAACCTATTAGGATTTCAGTTGCCTTAGGGTGTGCTGCTCCGAGCTGAGCGGTGTGATGTCAGCGAAACCCACTGGCAGGAGGCAGCCTTCTTCCCCGGCACACCTGTCATTAATGTGGAAGGCAGAACACCGCAGCGATTAGTCTGGGGGCGCGCAGGCAGGAGGGGCGGGGGACTCCATAGGGAGCCTTAAAATGCGATTTCTGGGCAGAGGAAAGGGGGAGGCCGAGGGTCTGCTGTGATTCTGGGAGCCCCAAATTGGCAGCTGGGTGTCCTTCTGAGTGTCTGGATGCCTCTGGCGAGTGGGTTGCCATGCACAGGGGCTGATGCTGGAGGACACAGACTGCATTGAGAATGCCCAGCCCTGGAAGGAGGTCCCTTTGTGTTCTTGTCATTCCCTCTGGCGGGAGGCCAGCACACCTGCTTACGCCGCTTCCTTCACCTCCCCACAGCACTCAGGACCCACCGTGCTCCTCCGCACCAGAGCTGCACCCGCAAAGGGGGTGAGCCCCCACCCATTTAGGAGGGTCGGACTAGCTGGGATCCTCGTCACTTTGCCACAGTCCCTTTTCAACGTCCATCAGAAAAAGGGACTGGGTGACAGCAGCGACTCCTGATCACTCCCCCTCCACTCTCCCCAGAGAGAGAAACAGACTAGGGAGAGGGGTGCTCACGTGGCAAAAACTCAGGCTTCAGACCCTCGATAGCCGGTAATCTTAGGCAGCTGCCTGTTTCCTCATCTGTGAGGTGGGGATGCTAACATCTGCTTAGGCTAAAGTCAGGGCCACCCTACACCTCTGCCCCACCCCGTAAGGTGGCTGCCTCCCTGCATGTGTGTTAAGTTGCTTCCGTCACGTCTGACTCTTTGTGACCCCATGGGCTGTAGCCTGCCAGGCTCCTCTGTCCACGGGATTCTCCAGGCAAGAATACCAGAGTGGGTTGCCATGCCCTCCTCCAGGGGATCTTCTGCACCCAGGAATCGAACCCGCGTCTCTTAGGTCTCCTACCTTGGCAGGCCAGGTCTTTACCACTAGCGCCACCTGGGAAGCCCGGCGGCCTCCCTCTCCTTCACAATTGCTTCTGCTAACCCAGTGCCCCTCCCACCAGGGGAAAGCGTGGACAGCGAGGCTGGCTGGGATGGGACTTGGTGTGGGATCGCGTGTGGCTAATGTTCCCATTAAATAAATACGTTTTGCTAATTGGATTACTCAGACAGTATAATATACTATTGGATTTCCAACATGATGCTAATAAATTGTGTGAAGAACTTAATCACGTTAGCATCCCAAAAGCTTGTAGGAGATGAAATTAGAAAATCGGGCCAAGCTGACATCTACGTCTTCTGTGAGGTTTGCAGATTTGAGGAGCTTCCATGAGCTTCCCTGAGTGGGGCCTTTGAAGCTGTGTATGGGGTACAGGGAAGGGGATAGGAGACGACAGGTGGGGAAAATGGGGTCTATTCAGCCAGAAAGTGAGAGCCCGTGTCTCGGGAGTAGGTCCCTGGGGTGGGCCCCTGGGGCTGGAGGGAGAGGAGCAAGGCGGAGGAAGGCTCCTGGGTGGATGAGAACGGCCCTCTTGCAGCCCCAGCCCTCACACTCACCTGCACCACTAAGGTGGCCATGGGGTCTGGGTGGTTCCCTTAAGGCTCCCTGAGAACAGCACCAGGACCCTGCAAACTGTTCTCCAGGCTCACCGCCCACCTCCCCTTGATGGAGACTCGCCCTCTTCCTGGTGCCTCTGAATGTGTTTTCCCACCAGAGAAGGGGTGATGGGAAGGGCCTGGGGTCTGGGGGGCAGAGGAAGAAGCAAGGGCTGAGTCAAAGTCAAGGACAAGGGCCTCTCCTCTTCCTCAGTCCCCTTGCTGGGGCTGCAGAGAAGAACGGCTTCCCCTTCACTTTCTAATCTAGAAAATTGTGGTTGGCCTTTAATTAACATTGGTGTATGTGCTGTGTGCTAAGTCGCTTCAGTCATATCTGACTCTTTGCGACTCCATGGACTATAGCCCTCCAGGCTCCCCTATCCATGGATTCTCCAGGCAAGAATACTGGAGTGGGTTGCCATGCCTTCCTCCAGTGGGTCTTCCTGACCCAAGGATCATACCAGCATCTCTTACATCTTCCTGTATTGGTAGACCGGTTCTTTACCACTAATGTCATCTAAGCTAAGCTAAGTCACTTCAGTCGTGTCCGAGTCTGTGCGACCCCATAGACGGCAGCCCACCAGGCTCCCCCGTCCCTGGGATTCTCCAGGCAAGAACACTGGAGTGGGTTGCCATTTCCTTCTCCAATGCAGGAAAGTGAAAAGTGAAAGTGAAGTCGCTCAGTCGTGTCCGACTCTTCGCGACCCCATGGACCGCAGCCCACCAGGCTCCTCCATCCATGGGATTTTCCAGGCAAGAGTACTGGAGTGGGGTGCCATTGCCCTAATTAACATTGGTAAGAGATTTGAAAAGTGAGGACCAGAATGTATGAACTCATTACTTCTCCTGACTTTCTGATCACCAACCCGCCAACACCCAGGAGGGGTTGAGAAAGAGCATTTGTTGGGAGAGGGGTTCAAAACATGCCCCCTCTCAGCCCAATGTGCAAGTGTCAAAGCACAAGGCAGGCCCTTCAAATGACATGCAAATACACACACTCCCTCAGGTACGTGTACACAAGCACACTCTCACACTCATCTGCACACACAGATGCCCCAAACTGGAGCATCTCTTGAAAGACCAGAACCTCATTAAAATAAATAAGTGGCTTCATGGCAGCTTCCCAGGTATTAATGCAAATGTTTCTCTAACTCTCCAGGTTCAAGAGCAACACCTTATACTACTCTAATTAGCATAACAAAATCTGGTTAAGGAGGAGAGGGAAAAAAAAAAAAAACACCCTCTTGTTTGCTGCTTCCTGGCAATTGGCTAGGACAATTACTGCAGCATCTGGAATTTCCAGCCTCAGAGATGCCAGGGACCCACCTGAGCCCATCAGGAGCCAATTTAGAAAAGCCAAAATAAGGCCATTATGAAGACTGTTCACCCTACACATGACATGCATGCTTGCAAGCCAGGAGCACACCTGCCCTTCCACCCAGGCAGCGCTCCCCACGTCTACACACGGCCACACTCACCCCTGCTCCCACACCCTCCTCATGTACCACTCCCCTGCTCATTCAGCGAAGGTCGTGGGTATCCAGCAGGGACCAGCCCTTCTGCTTGGTACCCCATGCCCCGAACGTCTTGTTCTGTTTATTAATTGTGCCCTTAGTGCTGGCCTTCTGTGTACCTGTGCTGAGTGCTGAGCATGTGAAGAGGAAAGCAAGAGAGCTCTTTCTTCAAAGAGGTCACGGGTGAGGGGCTCTGACCTCTCCTGGGTAGGTAAGTATCAGGGAAGGCCTCCTGAACCAGGGGATGACGGAGCTGGGTTTAAGGATAAAAAGGAGTTGGTCAGGCGGGCACAGGCATTGTTTGTTTTAGTCACTGAGTCCTGTCTGACTCTGCGACCCCATGGACTATAGCTTGCCAGGCTCCTCAGTCCATGAGACTTCCCAGGCAGGAATGCTGGAGTGGGTCGCCAGTTCCTTCTCCAGGGGATCTCCCGACCCAGGGATCGAACCCACCTCTCCTGCACTGACAGGTGGATTCTTCGTCACTCCTCCAGGGAAATTCAAGAGGCACAGAAAGAAGGCTTATTTAGCCACGGGGCAATACCGTCATGAGAGCCAGGAGCAAAGCGGACAGACGGGCCTGGCGGTGGCGCCAGGAGAAGACGGATCCAGCAGGCGGCTGAAGGGTTGTAGCAGGTCTGAGGCCGGTCCAGGCAGCAGGTGGAAGGGGCCCGGGGGTAGAGGGGAGGCTGGGTGGGAGAGACAAGGCCACGGCCAGCAGACCCCGGGAGGACGCCACTGTCATATCCAGGCGAGGGTGGACAGCCCCTCCACCCCAGGCAGAGATCCAGGAGGTAAGTGAGGGTTCTGGACTCTCTGGGACAGAGTCCCGAGCGCCTGGATATGAGGAGGAAGGAGGACGTGCCCAGAGTGACCACGTGGACGCGGGGAGGAGGAGCTTGGGGAAGGGTGGTGTTGGTGAGATGGTCTGGGGCTCCTGAGGAGGAGGGGCCTGATCTAGAGGGAGGATGGGGGAAATGCGGGTTTCCTTGGACTTTTTCCACACTTCCTCTTCCTAGTTCCTTGGCCATTTTTGTTACTCGCCTTAAAGACTTCTGTTCCTTTTTTCTTCCCCCTTCAAGTCTTTGGCTGCACTGGGTCTTCGTTGCTGCGTCTGGGCTTCTGGGTGCGGAGAGCAGGGCTGCTCTTCATTTCAGCGCACAGGCGTCTCGCTGCAGTGGCTTCTCGTTGGGGCACCGGCCCTAGGGCACACGGGCCTCAGTCGTTGCAACACGTGGGCTCAGTGGTTGTGACTCGCGGGCTCTAGAGCCCAGGCTCAATAGCCGTGCCGCATGGGGCTTAGTTGCTGTGAAGCCTGTGGGATCTTCTGGGATCAGCGATTGAACAAGCGCCTCCTGCCTTGGCAAGTGGATCTTTGCCACTGAGCCACCTGGGAACCCCAGATTTCTGTTCTTGACGTGACCTTCTGATAATGCCTGTGTTGAAGGCAAAAAGCTGGGGGAACCACAAAGCCATTGAAACGCCATTTCTTATCCAACCTGCAATCCAGCCCTCGCCACACAGGATGGGGGACGCAGTGGCCAGAAAGGCAGAGCTTAGCCAGCCCCCTCCCTGCTGCCCTCCGTCTCTGCATGGCCTGCGCCTCGGCCGCCCAGCGAGGGCAGGCGGGACCCAGGGTAAATGCAGAGAAGTCTCCGTGACAATTACAAATAGCCAGCAGTGATGTTATTTGCGGCAACTGGAGGTAAGAAAATAACATGAGTAATTTAAACCCCAGGCTCCTGGTTGGAATCTACAAGCAGTAAAAAGGGAAAGGAAGGAGAGGGAAGAGGCGAGGAGGGCAGGGCAGGGGAAGGCAGAGGTATCTGGGCAAAGGGACAAGGAGAGGAGAGTTCTAAGCAGAGCAAAGATGAGGGGTGAAGCTCAGAGGGCTGGAAGAGTTCAAAGAAACCCTACGCAAGCAGAGTAAAGAGCGGGTAGCCCGAGGAGAGAGAGAGAGGCAAGGCAAAGAACGCTCTCAGAGGCGGGCAGCAGTGTGCTGGAGCCAGCTTCTACCTGCCCCAGAGACCCAATTATTCACTCCTCGGGAATCCTGTGAGCTGGTAGTGAAATCCAACAATTAAAAATTAAACTTGCAATTAAATAAATTTTATGAATAAACCGTGGAAATAAAAAATGCAAAGTTCTCCACTTCCTAATAATTTCACTACATTTTATCTTTAGCGGTACGCTTGCTGCTGCTGCTGCTGCTAAGTCGCTTCAGTCGTGTCCGACTCTGTGCGACCCCACAGACGGCAGCCCACTGGGCTCCACCATCCCTGGGATTCACCAGGCAAGAACCCTGGAGTGGGTTGCCATTTCCTTCTCCAATGCATGAAGGTGAAAAGTGAAAGTGAAGTCGCTCAGTCGTGTCTGACTCAGCGACCCCATGGACTGCAGCCCACCAGGCTCCTCCATCCATGGGAGTTTCCAGGCAAGAGTACTGGAGTGGGATGCCATTGCCTTCTCCGAGCGGTACACTTGGGATGGTGGAAATAGCATATAGTGCTGACTAGCCTGTATGATTAATGGCTGGATAACCATTGGCTGTTTGAAGGAGGATCCACACCACGGAAAATACCACTGAAAGTGGCAAACTCTATGCACCAGAGTTTGATTCGCATAGTTTTATTGGTTGTCTAGACCTAAGAAAGTGACAGAGAGAATGTTAATACAGATTCACATTAAAATGGATTTAATGCCATTACACTGTGAAGAGCAAAAAAAAAAAAAAAAGATGATCAATTTTGGGTTGCATTGCAACCAGAGGTTGGTTACAAATACAAGACCACAAGAAAAAAAAAAATTAGCAAAACCATTCTGAATAATGACACATTGTATAGGATTTGCAATAGGGAGTATTGTATATGTTATGATTGTTTGTAAATGTGTGCTTTTCTATCAGGAAAATTGATTATAAATGCACACACACTGGTTTTTCAGAGAGCTGATAGTCAAACGTTTACCAGAACACCAGTCTCTGAAAACCACTACTGGGTGGAAGGACTTCAGCCTGATTCAAAAGGGCTTCCCAGGTGACTCTAGCAGTAAAGAACCTGCCTGCCTGTGCAGGAGACCTAAGAGAGATGGGTTCAATCCCTGGGTCAGGAAGATTTCACAGGCTTTGGGGCCTCCCTGGAGGAGGGCATGGCAACCCACTCCCACACTCTCCCGCCTGGAGAATCCCATGGACAGAGGAGCCTGGCGGGCTACAGTCCACGGGGTTGAAAGAGGCAGACATGACTAAAACGACTTAGCACACAGGCATGAACCATCCCCTAGGACTGAACGCCCAGAAGGATCTGTAATAGGATTAGGGGACACTGGTTCAAGGTGGAGAATAGAAAGGCCGTCAGAGAGAAGGCCATGAAAGGTGTCCCAGCATCGTGCATGCAGCGGTGATGGGGTGTAAGTGGGTGATGGGGGGTAAGTGGGTGATGGGGGTACAAAGCTGACAGCCAGGGATAAAGCCCTCTGATCACTCTCATGGCCCAAGGAGCATGGCCTGCAGCCCACCACCCTCTGTTCCTCTACACACATCTCAGGCTGTGAGCCATCTTCCCGGGATCATGGCTGAGCGGACTCATGCCATGAGTTGCTGACACCTACGGCTGACCTTATTTTGCAGGTCTCCCCCGTGGCTTTCCAGTCAGGGCACGGCACAGCATGGGCTTCCACTCCGCGCAGGTAGATCAGTTGTCTGGTCATCGGCCTTCCGTGGGCTCAATCAAAGTCAATGAATCCAGTCCATTCTTATCAAGCAGACAGAGCCATGTCTGAATTCCTGCAGAGGCTGCACTGTTGGAGGGCCAAGTGCCAGACAGGGCGGCCAAGGCTTGAGATATGCACGCCTTCCTCCCGACCCCTAGCTCCATGGGGCAGGCCCCTCCAAAGCCGTCTGGAGGAATCAAAGCTGGCGAGAGCAGCTGCCGAGCATCCAGAAGAACTTTCTTTTCTCCTTGGCTTTTCACAGGCTGTGCGGCCTCGTGCCCTGTGCCCACAGGCGCAGTGAGAAGCCGGCGGCCAATTCACTGTATTGTTTGAAGCCCCTGCGTGGTGCCATCGTCTAGTCTCTCATCCTTTTTGGTAAAAAAAAAAAAAATCCTCATTGGCCCCTCTGAAGCACAGGAGATGGCTCACTGCCCGCCGAGGAATGATGCTCTACAAGGTTAAGCGTGTTTGCCCAAGAAATATGGATAATGCTCTTATCATGTATGACCTTTACTCTATGTGGAACACTGTCCGTGACAAAAATGCCGTTTTTTAAAGTGGCTTTCACACCAGGGTATCCAGCCATTAATCACGATGCCTGCGAGTGACTGTGGGCACTGCGGTACAGGAAATCCTGGAGGCCCGGCTTAGATTCTGGGCCGGCTGCTGGCTGCCTACAAGCCTTCAGTCCATTACGATGGGCCCGGCATCCTGGGCTGGGCTCCCCCAGAGGGCTCGCGGAATGAGCCTCTGTTCTCTGCATCCCTGGCAGCAGAGTCGATGAGGTCCTCATTTTAAGGCATCTGTTTCCTCTCCAAGCTGAGAAATAACTCTTCACGATGCCTCTGCTGAGGCTGTATATTGAGGGTTAGCTGCATCTGAGATTCTGGGGGCTGCACACCCCTTCTTCCTCTATCTCTGGCTGCAGCTCTGGGTATTGTTTGGTGGGAGAACAGCTGATGTGCATGCTTCCCCCACCCCCACCTGCCTAATTGGAGGAATGGAGAGCCGTAGCATTCAGGATGCTCGTTTCCACAAAAGCATTTTCTGCCATCAGCCGGTGAACCCCCATCCCTGTCCAATTAGGTAGCCACCAGCCACACGGGGCTCACGAGTCCCTGGTCCAGATCAAGGGAGGCTGCAGATGTGAAATACACACTGGATTTCAAAAGCTTCACACACAAACCAATGCAAAACGTCTTATTCATAGTTTTCATACTGATGACACATGGAAATAACAATGCTTCTGATATATTAGGTTAAATTCAATGGAATTCCACCCTTTCCTTTTTACTTATCTAATGTGGTTACTAGAAATTTTTAAATTACAGGTGTGGCTGGCATTATATTTCTGTTGGGAGCACAGCTGTAGGCCAAACACACATACCATGCAGAGGCCCACCGGGGTGTAGGCAGTAGGGAAGCCCAGATCCCTGCCCTTCAGGTGGGTGCTCCCAACCTCATGGGCGGTGGGTACACAAGCATCTGTGCAAACCAGCACCTTTTGGAGATTGTATTTTTTAAGTCTGATGCTCCGGCAAGAATGAGTTGTGACGCAGTTCATCTTATGAATAGATATTTAGTGATGTACTCAGGGATAGACAGAGGCAACCAGCGTCCCCCACCCCCCTTTCAGAAGGGAACCAGAGAGACCTCAACAGGGAGCAGAGAGTCAGTGTCCACCCTTAACAGCGAGCAGTGCCCCTACCCCTGCGTGGTGCTCAGATATCCCTCCCCCTGCAAATTGACTCTTGGATCTGTCCTCAGTCACTTCTTAAAATGGCCAGGAAACAAGCACCAAGGATCTGTTACCACTGAACCAGAAATTTCCTGACACCTTCTGGGTAGTTTCCAGGCCACACACAGTTATAACCCAATTTCCACCACTGTCCAAAAAAGCACCGGGAAGCCTGGGTACCCGCCCCGTGATGCCTGGGTACCCGCCCCGTGACTGTGGGAGTGTTTCTCCATCCAGACCATCCTGGGTCTAACTCACACACAAATAAAGAGTGCTGAGGGCAGCAGAGGGTCGGGGAGTCAGCTGTGCAGACTGCTGTCCCCTTTCCTTAAGGGATTTACCTGGCAGACGTTTTGGAGCATCCTTGTACGGCAGACTCTACTGGGTACTGAGGGCTCAGAAGGGAATAATTGGTACCCCAGGCGGGCACATTCACTGATTGTTCCAAATACAGCAGTGAGTGAGAGAAGAAGGCTCATGAGATGCCTGGGACATTTAGCCCAACCTGCGTGGAGGAGATGGGGAAAATGATGCCTCAGCTGCTTTAAAGTACAGATTATAGGTACCCGAGAAAAGAGAGGTGTGAAGAGGCATTAGAGAAGCAAGTCTCTGGGGAATGTGTCAGGGCTGACCACGGGAAGTGCATGGGCCCACTCACTCCGGGCAATTTGGGTTTAGTGAACAGTAAAGGCCAAGGCCTTGGGCTTCCCAGGTGGCGCTAGTGGTGAAGAATCCTCCTGCAATGCAGGAGACACAGGACATGCAAGTTCGATCCCTGGTTTGGGAAGATCCCTTGGAGAAGGAAATGGCAACCCACTCCAGTATTCTTGCCTAGAGAACCCCATGGACAGAGGAGCCTGGCGGGCTACAGTCCACGGAGTCGCAACGCGTCAGACACGACTTAGCGACTAAACCACCACAAAGGCTGAGGCAGGGAATGACCGGAAACAAAACTGAAAGAACAAAGGGGCAGGAGGGAAGGGCGGGAGGAGCCTTGAATGCCACACCCAGGAGTCAATCATCTTTCTCCCATGGGCAATGGGCTGTGCCTAAAGCCTTCCTGGCTGGAGCAGAGGAGGTCAGGTTTAGATTTTTCATTAAGCTGCTCTGGCAACCAGAGCATGACGTGGGATTAATGCCAAAGGCACAAAGGCTGGGGCCTGAACTCAGACACAGGGATTAGGAATGGAAAAAAGGTGGAGAGCCAAGAAATGTTTAAAAGATGTAATTGGCCAGACTCAGTGTCGGATTAAATATGGAGGTCAAGGGAGGTCCCCTTATGTGTCTCCCCAGGGTAGGCTCCGATTTCCAGATATGAGAGAACCGTAGGCATCCTCAAATACATCCTGCGGGCAGAAACAGTATCTGCCAGTGCAGTATCCCTGGGACAGAGCGGCCCTGGCAGCTACCCCCGGGCCTCCTGCTGCCCTCTTGCTGGCTGTCGGAACAGCCCAGGGCGCCAGGCTGAGTCCTGAGCTGCCCAAGGCAGCAGGTCAAACCCAGCTAAGTAACTAAGTAAAGATGTGATTGTAATAATGATTAAATTGAAGCACCCCATTAATTTCATGTGAGAGGTGGGGAAACACGAGCTAGTGCTTCCTGAAACTCATTGTTTGCCTGGCCCCAAGACATCCCCACGCGACGTCTGGTTGGGTCTAATTTAAGTATGTAAATTTAATGGTTCAGTAAGTAAAATTGCCTTTATTATTTGGAATGGTTTGTGCAACAATTTATGGGCTCGGCTGGTTCATTTGATGAATCTCTATGATGGAGTAGGTGACAGCCATGAAGCGGGTATTTATATAAAGAACTCAGGAAGGGTGTGGGGAAGAATTCAAGCCTGCAATCCAGAGCATCGTGTTCCCCTCCAGCAGGAACAAACTGGAACCCACCAAGGAATGAGGAAAGGTATTCCAACCCAGGAAAGGCCAGCTGCAAATAACCAGGACTGCTGCAGCCTTGCATATCCTGGAGGGTCAGTGAGCAGGAACCCAGATGAGCTTCAGTCCTTCATTCCTTAGTTTTGAAAATGCATTGTGGGACTTCCTGGCAGTCCAGTGGTTAAGGCTTCACCTTCCAATGAGGTGGGTGCAGATTTGATCTCTGGTGGGGAAGTTAAGATCCCACATGGCTTGTGGCCAAAACACCAAAACATGAAACAGAAGCAATTTTGTAACAAATTCAATAAAGATGTTTAAAATGGCCCAGACTTTTTAAATCTTATAAATTAAAAAATAAATAAAATGCATTGAGTGTAATGTGCCATGCAGAAATTGGGAGGATGAACTGGGAGCACTCTGCAAAAACATCTAGGCATTTTGGCGTTTCATCCGCCACTCACTTCTGACCCAGCCTGTGTGTGCCGCCTGGATTCTGGCAGGGTGGGTTTCCATCACCACTCCCTCCCCCAACACGCACTCCACACTTTGCCTGCTGGGCAACACAGGAGCTGAGAGTGATGAGTGAAGACAGTAGACTCAAGGACAGCGTTTCATCCGCCACTCACTTCTGACCCAGCCTGTGTGTGCCGCCTGGATTCTGGCAGGGTGGGTTTCCATCACCACTCCCTCCCCCAACACGCACTCCACACTTTGCCTGCTGGGCAACACAGAAGCTGAGAGTGATGAGTGAAGACAGTAGACTCAAGGACAGGTCCTGACTAAGCCTGAGCAGAGGAGGTCAGCTGGAGGGCCAGGATGGAGGTGCAAGGGGACTCAGTTTCTCTGTCCCACTATGGACGGTGCCAACACAGGGATGAGAAGATCCAAGGTTGAGAGGTAAGGAGCTCAAGGCTCTTCCAAACTCCATGGACTTAGGAGGTGCGAGGACGCAGCAGATGGCCATAGAAATTTCATCTTCATCACTTTTTGCCCAAGATAATTGGTCAATACCCATGAGCACCTGCGAGCATGATGGCAAGAAGATGCTACAAGAAGACGGTGTGCTGGGCCCCACTTGTGCTGCTGAGCAATTCCTTGATTGCTCCTCCCTTGGTTGTTCCCCACCCCATCCTCTCTCCACCTCCCCCAGTTCCCTTTGAGACCCTGTCCCCCCAAAAACTGAGTACACACAGAAAGTCAGACAGAGCTAGAATCCTCTTTTATTGGCTATGTAACTTTTGTCCTGAGCCAGTGGTAAACTGAGTCTTCACAGGAAGAAAATCTGATGGGAAAATGGAGTCTGGGGAGCCTGCTAAGAGTGCGAAATCTAGGAGCCCTGTTTAAAAAAAAAAATCCATCTTTAAAGCTTGAAAGTGTTAGTCATTCAGTCGTGTCCAACTGTTTGCGACCCCATGGACTGTAGCCCGCCAGTCTCCTCTGTCCGTGGGATTCTCTAGGCAAGAATACTGGAGCGGGTTGCTATTTCCTGTTCCACGGTAGGCTGATTATCCGCTTCATGGATTATCTAAAGTCGATTTTTGCTTCCAGGCCAGCATTGCTGTACCTGACCGCCCTCTCCACCCCACCTGAGTGGGAAGAGTCAGAGGGGAAGCCCGCTTATTTGCAATCTGGCCTCAGAAAGATGTTTCTCGAGATGACAAAGCAAACCACTGTCGATGCTGGAGGCTGTCCACATACTGCATGAATCCCTTCAAACGAAGGGTCTAGAAAGGGTGAATCTATAGAGACAGAAAGCAGAGTGAAGGCTGCGGGGGCTGGAGAAAGACACGAACGGGGCAGAACTGTTACCTGAAAACTGGGTTCACCTCTTGGTGGATGTCCAACCAAAAGACACAATCAAGCCAGAGGTTGGGAGAAGAAAGGATTTCTCATTACTAGCAGCAAGTAAGGAGACTACAGGGGGTATTACCCAGTGCCTCCCTGAACGGCAAAATTGGGGAATTTTTAAGCTAAGTGTGACTGATTGTTCATGAAGGGGCTTGAGCAGGGAATTCACAGGGCAATGGTGGACAGAGTCCAAGCTTTAGTTGATTAAAGTCAGGAGGATCAGCATCATCATTTCATCCTCCGCCTGGGGAGGGGTCTTAAAGACCATATCAGAGCTTAAAGACCGTATCAGATTGTGATGTGTTGATAAATTCTTGAGAACTGATTGTTCATGAAGGGGCTTGAGCAGGGAATTCACGGGGCAATGGTGGACAGAGTCCAAGCTTTAGTTGATTAAAGTCAGGAGGATCAGCATCATCATTTCATCCTCCGCCTGGGGAGGGGTCTTAAAGACCATATCAGAGCTTAAAGACCGTATCAGATTGTGATGTGTTGATAAATTCTTGAGGAGGAATTAGGACTCTGTTTTATCTCGAACCTATTATTTTGTTTGGTTTTATTGAAGTATAACTGTGCTGAAGACTGAATGCTCTCTAATTGTGGTGCCAAAGAAGACCCTTGAAAATCCCTTGGAACGCAAGGAGATCAAGGAGTTAGTCCTAAAGGAAATCAACCCTGAATATTCACTGGAAGGACTCATGTTGAAGCTGAAGCTCCAGTACTTTGGCCACTTGGTGCAAAGAGCCTCAGGAAAAAAAAAAAACCCTCATTGGAAAAGACCCTGATGGTGGGAAAGATTGAAGGCAAAAGGAGAAGTGGGCAGCAGAGGATGAGATGGTTGGATGGCATCACTGACTCGATGGACATGAATATGAGCAAACTCCGGGAAAATTGTGGAGGACAGAGAAGCGGTCCCTGAGGTTGCAAATCGCCGGACACAGTCTAATGACTGGACGACAGCGCTTTACAGCATCGTGTCAGTCGATGCGGTACAGCAAAGTGAACCAGCTCTATGCAGACACGTGTCTCCCCTCTTCCAGGCCTGCCTCCCACCCCACCCGCCCCGCCCATATGGTTTCTTGACTGCTTTTCCTTCGTTCCTGCATTCTGTTACTTTCCCTAAGATCACTGATAACTGAGACCAGTTTTAGGGCAAACATCGTGGCCAAACATAGATCACAAAACGGCTTAGACCAAAAAGGCTTCTCTTACGATGTCAAGAAAGCCATGTCTGGTTCTCTCGCTCCAGGGACACCCTACCCTATCTGCTGTACATAACTGTTTGTTGCGGGGGTTCCTTTTGCGGTGATAAAAATGTTTAGGAACTAGATAGCGGTGATGGTCGCACAGCACTTCAAGAGTACCAAATGCCACTGAAGTGTATTTAAAATAGTTTAAGTGGGAGCTTTTAGGCAATGCATATTTTATCACAGTGGGAAAAAAAAAAAAAAAAGCCACTCACCCAAGAGGGGAGGAGTGATATTGACTTTATAAACAGTTACTGCACATAATTCAAAATGGGCACTTGAGAAGCATGAGGAATCATGGCTTTTTTTTTTTTTTTTAATGCCCATAATGGAGCCTGGGGACAAACCCAAACCAATAATAATAATAAAATAGTAAGATCTAACAGCTGTAGGGATAAAGTCATCTCTTTGGCTCACATGTGGATAATCGAGAGTTAACTCTTAATAAAATAATAAAGCACGAGAGCAGCGGGGAATAAAGATTACCTCCTTAGCCAACTGTCAGAGACCATCTTCATAAAATAATGGCCCTCTTTTTTATTTCCCTCATTTTATTATACAAGATGTAATTGTCGCCAGGCTGTTCCCCAACTTCCAGGGGAAGGTAATTGTCAATCAAGATGAAAAATGTCATCATTTAAGTCTGTCCCGGCCTGACAGGAAGGTCCATATGGTCTATGAGGGAGGCACGTGGAGTGGTGATTTACGCCACCACCAGCAGGGCAGCTTTCTCCGAGACAGTCAGGGCCTGCGAGGACAGGACAGTCACCTCCAGAAGCTCGAGCCACCAGCTCGTGTTCCCCGCTCAGCTGCAGAGTGAACAGATGGCGTGCCCCACTGTGGGAGTCCTTGGTGAGGCCCCCGAGATGGGAGAGAGGGGCAGGGTCTCCACCCAGAAACACAGGCGGAGAGATGGCGCTGAAATAAAATCGCTGGTTTGCGTGATCCTCTGCTGGAAGGGTTTACCTAGAGGGCAAACGCCAGAACCTGGAAGTCTGGGGGTCATTGTGTTGGGATTTGCTGTTGTTGCCTTGTTGCCTTTTTTTTTTTGTCTTAAGTTTGGAGGTGTTGTTTGTTTCCTTTCCAAGGATGCATATACCAGAGATGCATACTAAATTTTCGGGTATCCCTATTCTGCTCTTTGAATGTGCACCCAGCCAAGGACATTCCTGGGCCAGAGAGCCTGGTCCCTGCCTCAGCCTCCTATAGCTTAAACCAAGGCTCTATGGGCTGAACCCTGTCCCCCCCACCCTTGACTCCAACCAGGAAGCTGGAAATCAAGTTGTCAGACCCCAACAACCCAAGAATCAGAGGAGCCTGGGGTTAGGAGATCCATGAAGCAGGACCATGCCTGGTCTGTTTGATGTCCAGCCTCGCTGATGAAGCTTCCCCCAAGACTTCCCCCCAGGTAACCCAGCCCTGGAAGCCCTGCAGTGGGGCTGCTGCTTCACTGGATAAACACACCCAATCGTGGCTCCTCCTCCTTTTGAGCCTGCCTCCGCCTCCGAGGTTGTGTTCTTTTTTTTTAAATAAACACCATCTGAATAGCAACACAATCACACAGTGGAGGCGTCTACTGTCAACCCCAGCTGCCTAGGGTCCACTCACCCACGGAGGCCAGCGGAGTTTCTCCCAGGAAATCAGGAGCCTGGGGAGGCTCCAGGAATTTCTGAGGACCACAGCAGATGGCAGAGCGCATGCCCACCGCCCACACTGCACGCACACACACGCTCTTACACGCGCATGCAGACACGCTCACGTGCTCTCCCTGCTCTTAGAAGTCACCCACACACCTCACGGGCATCCAGTCCCATTAACTGACTGCTTCTCCCTGTCATAATAGACTGTTCAGCAAACCTCCTTCTTTTGTTTCTGCTTCTCATTTTGAGAGGGGTCCATTTTGATGAAGATTAACGCTCCGTCTGAACCTCTTTCTTAACCATTTTAAAGGACAATTTCTCTCTTCGGTAGAGGCATTGATCAATTGACACAAAGCAAGGGATGGGGATCAATACAGAGAGCAGGAGTGGGGAGCATGTTCCAGAGTCTTTGGATGGCCAAGATTTGACATCTCTTTCTTCCCCCAAAACTCCTCCTTCTGCTGCCCCAAGCTTCAAACAGAGGGGCTGGAGGGCTTCTAGAACACGGGGCTCTGTGCCTGAAGCCGTCCAAATTACCTCTGAAACAATGTGATAATCAACTGAGCAAGGGACAGCCGCCTCGGGGCACCATCCTGCTAATCCTGCTTGGCAGTCTCCTCCCCTCTCCTCCAAGAGGCTCCAGGCCCCCTTCTCTGGGTGGCAGCCTCCTCCCTCAAGAAGCCAGGCTCCCCACTGGCCAGCTCGCCTGGGCCAGCCAGGGCATCAGTCCAGGGTGGGCATCAGGACGAACCCCAACAATCCCCGCCAGCTTGTCCTCCCCTTCCCCTCTCCTCCCTCCTCTCCTTCCCTCCACCCCACCCCATCTTTCCTCTCCCCAGATCTGCTGTAACTGACATTTTCCATCTGACAGGTTCTGTTTTCCCTGCCTCCGGTTGCCAGGGAAACAAGCAGAGAGGACCGCAGCCAGGGAGCCGTGAGCTGCCTTTTTTAAGGGGCCCTGGACATAAACAGCACTTTCCATAATGGGCACCCAGCACAGAGGTCTTAAAAAAAAAAAAAAGAAACAGCACAGGAGAGGCTAAAGTGGGAGAGAAAAAAAGTCAAGTTCTAATCCCCTCCCTGATGTGCTAAAATACCAGACGCCTGATCCCCAGCCCTCTGTGGCCCCCATTTTCTGAGGTTCTCAAAACCGGGAATCTCTGTAGGCAGGACTCAGCACCACTACCTGAGACTCAGGCTCCACTGAGCTGCAAGCGGGATGTTAAGAGTGAAACCACCTTGGGGTTGAAAAGAAGCTCTTCAAGACGTGATGGGCACCATGCCGTTCCCTCCTTGCGTGCGGGTCTGTAAGCCCACCTGTCACCTTTGGATTCTGCCTCCGCAGTATTTCTGACCCATTCCCCATCTTCACCACTCCTGCCCACGTGGGCTTCTACCATTTCCCGTGAGCCTATACGCTTACCTCCTAATCAGTCCCCACCCCCTCCACCTCCCCTACATTCTTCCTACCCAGTGATGTTCCCCTGCACAGACCTGTTCCCCCGTGGAGCCCTCTTGATTCCAACTTGAGCGCATTTGCTGCCAAATCCTTAGCCTGGAACCCAACACCCTTCACCATCTGACCTTGACTAGCTTTCCAGCTCCTTCTCCCATCTATATCTTGCACCCTGACTGGGTCACACTGAGCCCCAGGTCCCATGGGCTCTTTCACACCTTCATTTCCTCAACCTAGAAGCCTCTGCCTTCTTACCCCCACCCTGCTAGCCACACCCAGTTAAAATGTCAACTCCAGGTGGAACCCCCACTGCCCTTACTGCCCACAAAGGTCCCCCTCCTCTATTTTACTCTCAGCTCTTCTGTTGAGCACCCTATCTTGGGTTTGGTTATAGGTCCTTTGCCCTCCCAGGTCTGAGGATTCTGAGGGCTAAGAAACAGCCTACACCTGGCACAGTCCACTGCATACAGCAGGTGATCAATAAATGTTACTTCTTTGTCCTCCTGGTAGACCTGTCAAGGAAAAAGGCAGATCTCCTTGCGGTAGAAAGGACTCGGCAGCAGCATCTCAAACACACCTGCAGGGCAGGCTCACCTGATTGCAGGCAGGACCACATCCCTGCCTGATGGAAAGAACCATCCAGTTTAGAGGAAAAACCTCTTTTAAATAGATTCATTTGAAAATCTTCATGATATAAGGTTGAACAAATTTTTACAGATTAAATATAGATCCAACTTTCTTCAATAATAACAACTCGAAGGGAGAAATAAAGTATTGTTCATCATCCCACAGCCCAGACAACGTTTTCAATATTTTTTAGAAGTAATAGAGAACCACACTGTTATTGCCTCTCAGTCACTAAGTCATATCCAACTCTTTGAGACCCCATGGACTGCAGCACACCAGGCTTCCCTGTCCTTCACCATCTCCCAGAGTTTGCTCAAATTCATATCCATTGAGTTGGTGATGCCATCCAACCATCTCATCCTCTGTCAGCCCCTTCTCCTCCTGCCCTCAATCTTTCCCAGCATCAGGGTCTTTTTCAATGAATCAGCTCTTCACACCAGGTGGCCAAAGTATTGGAGCTTCAGCTTCAGCATAGAGAACCACATGGTTCCTGTATAAGGCAAATTCACAGCACAGGTCTCCCAAAGTCCAGGAAATGAACTGGAATTGTTTGGAAAGCACCACAGAGGAGAGTAAATGAGCTGGACTACAGCTCCAGAGGGGACATCAGACATGGGGCAATCAAGGTCCTAGCCAGAGGGTGGGGAAGGAGCAGGTACAAGTGAGGAGAAGGAAGAACCCAGGGCGACTAACCTGGCAGATCTGAGAGCTAAGGATTCAGGGTCTGGGAGGTGCAAGTTGACAAATACACAGCAGTATTTGAGAAAATCAAATTGGATCAGATCAGGCTTCCCAGATGGCTCAGAGGTAAAGAATCCACCTGCCAATGCAAGAGACGCCAGTTCGATCCCTGGGTTGGGAAGATCCCCCAGAGGAGGAAAAAGCAACTCACTCCAGTATTCTTGCCTGGAAAAAGTCCCATGGACAGAGGAGCCTAGCAGTCTATAGTCCACGGGTGCAGTCAGACACGACTGAGCAACTAAGCAGGAAGCACACACGAGTGTGATCAGATCAGAGACGACTGAAAACACGCAGCAGGGGCCATAAGGTGTTGCGTGCGGGGCTTCCCTGGTGGTCCAAGGTCAAGAACTCATCTTCCAATGCAAGGGAGGAAGGTTTGATCCCTGGTCAGGGAACGAAGATCCCACATGCCACCGCTGACTATGCTCGAACTCCACAGTGAAGATCCTGGGTGCCTCAACTAAGGTCCGATGCACCCAAATAAATAAATACTAAAAAAAAAAAAAAAAAGATGTCTGTGATGCAGGTAAGGGGGGGAGGGGGGAGGTCTAGGTGGGAACTAGGAGTCACGGGTGATTGAGACTCTTTCAGAAACGCATGTTGATGTTGTCATGCCATTTTTATGCTTATAAACTTTAAAACTGAGGGCAATCTCAATAGAACCATTGTGAGATCAGCCTGCAAGACACTGAGAGGCCTGAACAGGGTGAGGCACTTGGGTGCCGACATGCATATGCCAGTCAGACAGAGAGGGGGCACTTTGCAAACAATGGACCACCAGGTCGAGGCAACTGGGCAGACGCCAGGGCAGTGGTGCTGGAACCAGTGGGTTGGATGTGACCTTCAGCGGCCAGCTTCCTCATCCCTGGTGATTCAGATCATGCCTGTCAGGTGGCAGGTAGCTGGCAGCTTCTCCTGAGACGCCCAGCACTGTTGAGCAACAGAGCGAATGAGCTGTGAACTGGGGAGAGCCCCTGCAGGTGGTCCACTCCCCGGGCAAAGGCTGGCTGCAGGGGGCTGGTCCTGGAGCATCCTCCCGGCTCCAGTGCTGTTGATGTCTGCAATGGGGCATCTCACACAAGGCTGCTCCCCTTTTGAGCGTCCTGGGACTCAGGGGTGTTCTGTGGGCCTCCCAAGACCACAAGGCAGCCAGCGAGAGGGTGAAACAGCTCTGAACCCAAGCAGGGGCTGTGAGGTGCCGCCACTCTATGGGATCTAACCCTCAGAAATCGCTCCTGCATTTTCTACCAGGACCAAAGGGAGCTGATGTGATAAATGACAAGTCTGTCTCAGGAAGCTCAGGCCCACCCAGCATCCAGGTGGCCACATCCCAGGGGCAGGAGAATTATCATACACCTCATTTGCATCACTGTTTTTAATTTACCAAAGTGCTTTCCCATCTTCATTCCATCTTCCCTACAATCCTGCAAGATAAGTACCTGAGACATAGGCTTAACCTTCCTTTATGTGTGCAAAGCTCAACCACTTCATTCCATAGATTGTCAAGTGATTGTGAAGGAAAATGGAGGCCCAAAAATGTTAGAAAAACTGCCCAAGGGGCCAGTCAGAGCAGACACCGAAAGGGTGGTTTGTAACTTCTCGGTCAGGGCATTTCTTAGACAATACTGTCTCCTGGAAGAGGTGATTAATAGACAATGGTTAATACGATGACGATGATGACAATGATGGTGTGTATCAGATTCATGTTTTATAAGTTTGCAATAAATGATGAGAGTTTCCCAGATTACTCAGCGGGTCAAGAGTCTGCCTGCAGTTCAGGACACATAGAAGACCCAGGTTTGATCCCTGGTTTGGGAAGATGCCCTGGAGGAGAGCATGGCCACCCACTCCAATATTCTTGCCTGGAGAATCCCATGGACAGAGGAGCCTGTTGGGCTATAGTCCATGTGATCACAAAGAGTCAGAACTGATTGAGCGACTAAGCATGCAATGTATGTTAGAATCAACATAAATGATGAAACTGGAGAGGGAATCAGGGACCAGACTGAAGAGGATCTTGGATACCAAGGTCAAGAGTTTCAGCTTTTCTCAGGAGAACTGGGGAACCAGGCTGTTTCCTGCAAGAAGTGTGTTGGTGTTCCCCCCCTCAACCCCCAGCCCCCACCCCCCAGAAAAAGATATGTCCATGTCCTAATCCCAGGGAACCTATGAAGGTGACCTTATTCAGATAAAGGGTTTTTGCAGATGTGATTAACTTGCAATCTTGTTTTTTTCTGGTGGGACCTAAATGCAATCACAAGTGTCCTATAAGAGGGGGGCTGAGAGAGAGGAGAGAGACAGAAGACAAGGCCACGTGATGACAGAGACAGAACTGGAGGGATGCAACAACAAGCCAAGAAATCAGAAACCAAAAAAAGCAAGCAAGAAAGATCGTGCTCTCCAGCCCCTGAGAGAGAGAGCACAGCCCAGCCAATGCTGGGCTCTGGGCCTCCAGGACCAACAGAGAATAAATCTTTGCTGCTTTCACCCCCAGGCCTGTGCTAAGCTGTCACAGGGCTACAGGAGACTGATATGGGGTGCCCCATGCCACACCCAGGGGGACAGGCTCCATTCAATTCTCCACTCCCCTCACAGGCGGGTCGGGTGTGTGGCTTGTCAGCTAGGCTAGGACCGGAGAGCAGGCCCTTGGGGGCTGTGCCCAGGTTCCCACAGTTGGCGAGCACAGAGGCTTGGCCAGGGCCCCAGTGTCCTCACCAAGCTCCAGAAGGCCCGGCGCCCTAACTCAGGACTGTGCCCCCAACCTGCTTTTGTTCCTTAACACAGACCCCACTCCTGGGGACCTAAAGATATTTTCACCTGCTTTTTGAATCAGTTAAATAAAGGCTTAAAAGAAATTTCTGCCTTAACTCAGAATGCACTTAAAAAAAAAAAAAAAAAGCAGGGTCAGTTGGGAGACAGACCCCAAACTATAGGAACAGAACTTTTCTCTGGCTGTGGTGACTGGTCGCCCCTCAGAGGCCACGACTGAGCCCCAGGGGGAGTCTAGGGAGCCCTCAAGAATTGCTCTCATCCTCAGGTTACCCTCTGAGGAGGTCAGACCCAAATTTCTCTGGTCTTCAGTTTACTCATCTGCAAAATGGGATGGTTTTAGTGACTACTTCCCAGGGCTATTAGGAAGAATTAAGTCGATGAGAAAATGCATGCCCTGTGTTCAAGCGGGTCAAGATCTTCCTGGGTGATGGGCATGGGATGAGGCTGAGGGTGGAGATGGGGATGGGGAACAAAAACCATGTGATGAGAGTGGGCAGCACTCCCAGGAGGCCATGCAGCTTGTTTGGCGGCTTGAGTACTCAACAGGAAGGTGCCAACTCTCCAACCTTTCCAAGTGGGGCAGGCTTGCTCTGAGCCAGGCCGGTGTCCACAATGCCCAGGGCTTCAGGACCCTGCCCACCAGCCTCCAAGAAAGGCAGCGCCATGTCACTGGCCAGGGAAATCCTTGGGGGCATGTTCATCCCAGGGGCACTGCCAGCCCCGCCCACCTTTCCTGGCTCTAGGAACACGGTCTGGCCAGGCCCCTCCCTGTGTGTTGGATCCACATTAATTGTCTTTGTTAGGTTAATCATGCAGTGTCCCTCTGACCCCTTCTCCTGCAGCAGATTCCTGTGTGTTGCTAAAAATACAAACGCATGACTCACAGCTTCTGAGGACCATAAAGGAGAGAGGACACTGCATGGCCTTTCTGCGCCTTGGAGTCAGGCCAGGGTACCAGCTGGGGCGGAGGGGGCTGAGCACAGCGCTGCGCTTGCGCCAGCTGCGAGGGCAGGAAGAGGAGGGGTCCAGGCGGGCTGGATCTCCGAGCTGTCTGCAGCTGGGTGGTTTTGTCTTCAGGGCCTGACACCACAGTTGTTAAGAAAACTTTTTGCCTCGTTTCTTTGAGCTCTTTATCCGCTCTGCTGTTTGGACCGTTAGCTTGAGAAAGCTTAAGCTCTCAAGATCCGGGCTCTTGTTCATGGCCTTTTGTATCCACCTCCCACCTGCTCACACCTGCCCTTCAGAGGCAGCGAGTGGTCCCCATGTGTATGAGCAGGTGTGTCCACTGTCTCCGGGCCTCCACGTGCTTGCACCAGCAGAGAGCGGGCTGCCAGAGAGACTCACAGCGTACCAGCCTCACCTGAGATGAGCAAGATAGATCCATTCTCTCCCGTTCCCTTCTGATGCCCAGCGGTCCTCCATCCACCCACCCCGACCCCCCACCCCCGACCCCCAGCTCTGCCTTGGGAACGTCTTCCGTGTTCTGTGAGGCTGACCTTCATTTGCTTTGGGGACAGACCTTGGGGGCCAAGAGGCAGGGTCTCATGACCTTGAAGAGATGGGACTTTGGAATCAAAGACACTCTCTCTCGAGCAACCTCTGCTTCCTCCTCATCCTATCAGGGCGTTAGCAGATGCCCCCACCCTCATTCCCAAGGGTGATGTGATGAGGATTATGGGAGAGCAAATATGCAAAGCTCCGGCCCAGAGAAAGGCTCCACACACATCCCCACTGGTCGGCGGGTACTGGTATTGAAACCATCTTCATTGCTCCCACACGCAGGGCCCCCACTTACCCCATCCTCACCCCACATCTGGATCTTCAGCGCTCTCCTTCCTGCATGCCTCGGCCTCTGAGTCACAGACAGTTGGCTGAAATGCAAACGCTGTCAGTCCCTGACCCTGGGAAGCAGCTGCTAAAGAAAAGAAAGCCTTCAGGAGAATTTCCTTGGCAGCCAAGGCCTTCCGACGAATCAGGGGTCTTTGATTACTTTATTCCAGGCGACCTGCTGGGTCATCTCCCATTCCCCTCCCGGGGTGGGGACAGAGCCTGCAGGAAGGGGCACACAGGAGAGGTGAAGGGGAAAGGAGACGGGTCCAGGCTCAGAAATAAGGGGCTGACAATCCCTATCAGGGTCCCAGGAAAATCAGAGTTGCCGTGGCTGGAGTTGAAGGACCAGACATCCCTTCCCACATCTGAAGCCCTTCACAGCAGCCACCACCTCCTCTCTGAGGCAAGGGTGATACTAGGGTCTGCCTCTACACCGGCCCCCTGGAATCCTCCAGCTCCAAATGGGCAGAAGTGAAGGCGACTGGCATCAGGTGAGAACTGGCCGCCAGGGCTCCATCCATGCCAGCTCCACTGTATTCTGCACCATGTTCAGTATCTACACAGAACGGGACAGCCAGATGCCTGGTCCCCAGGGCTCTACAGCCCGATGCTTTCAAACACGCTGGGCAAAGTTGAAATGTAGCTGTTAGCAGCAAACCACATTAAACAGCAAAACCACCCAGCTAGAGGTCTGGTTGAGGGCACTTTGTACCCTCCCCCACCCCGACACCACCACATGTACCCTCTTTGTAAGCGCTGGTTGCAGCCACACTGATCCACAGGTAGCTAATTTTCCCGCAGCCAAGCCCATAATAAAACCTTGGAGGGCAGAAAGTCCCTCTCATGTTGAACACCGATTGAACCAGAAAGTATTAGATTCTATCAGAAGAGCATTCCCCAAATTGACCACTACTGGTTTACCTTGGGAGTAATGTGGGATTTTTTTTTTTTCCAATTATTAAGATGATGGACCGTTCAAGTTTTACCTTCATTATATTGCTGGCCAAGGAGAGTTTCACCTTCTTGCCCATCTGGGGTAGATTATTGTCTGAACGGCCCCGGCTTGCTCATGCCTGCCTGTAGCTATACTCCCAGCCCCTGCGTTGCTGGCTCTGAGCCTGATCTCGTGACTGGCTTTACCAGTGTGAGGACAGCAAGCATGCCACCATGGAGGCTTGGAAAGTACTTGTGCACTGTGGACCCCTGAGCCCAAAGGGAGGAGGCTGAGACTCACCTCCTGGGGGGTGAGAGGCCGCGTGGAGCAGAGGTGGGCGGCCTCGGCTGGGATCCACGGATGAGCGGCCTGCCAGCTGCCGAAAGGTGAGTGAAGTGGTCCTGGAACCCCCAGCCCTACTCCAGCCATCAGCTGACCACTCCGTCAGCTAAACCTGCCCAGAAAAGAACAACCAACCAACCCATGGAAAGCCAAGAAATCACAGGCACTTAATTTGGGGACGGTTTATGACGGATACAACTCTCCAAACTGAGAGAGCATCATGAGGTGCTGGAAGGCAAAGAATGTCTTGGATCAATATGCATTTCCATGCCTGAAACAGTACGCTGTGGAGAAAACGGCAACAGGGGTTGCATGAAAAATGCTCACACACACAAACGCAACTCACACACATGCAGCAGGCATGCACACGGGCAGACACATGTCTCATGCATTTATCTTCTACATGCACTGTAGACATGTGAATTTCAAGCATCGCTCCTGCGACTTTCCTGGGGGAATTTTCACTATAGGCACTGCACCTGGCAGCCAGGTCAGAACGCGTGGCTGCCCTGCCTTCTCTGGGCACTCTCAGCACTGCCTGGGACTTACCTCCACCCCAGCTGGCACTCCAGCATCACAGGTAAAGACTCATCACCACGTTCTTGACGAACCGGGTAGTGGGACCTACAGGAGAGTTCTTGGAGAAGGCGACTGAGGTCTCACAGGGCAAGAAGCCAGACCACCCTTCCAGGAGTAGAATTTAGGGGGTCCTAGGCTATCTGCGGGGATCACCTCTTTTCACAAGACTCGCCCCTGACCGTTTTGCGCTAAGAGCCCGCGAGCACTTCAGTGTGACTAGAGTTTCTCCCTACAGAGGGGGCGGTCTTTTGTACAATCTGAATTGTTCTCGGAGCCTGAGAAACAAGCGACTTCCCTCATAGTTCAGTTGCTAAAGAACCAGCCTGCAGTGCAGGAGACGGGTTCGAGTCCTGCGCCAGGAAGATCCCCTGGAGAAGGAAATGCCAGCCCACTCCAGTATTCTTACCTGGAGAATCCCATGGACAGAGGAGCCTGGCGGGCCACCGTCCTTGAGGCTGCAGAGAGTCAGACATGACTGAGCGACTAACCAACAACCACAGCAGAGTTTATGGGGTCCAAGGTCAAGTGTTCTCAGGGCAGCCCAGTACTCAGAGTTGCCGGGGAGACAGGCTGGGGAGACGTGAGCCAGCCCGCATCTCCAAGCCCTCAGCCTCCAGCCTTGTGGCAAGTCACACAGCAACCTCCCTGCCACCCTGGGAGTACCCAGGCCAGAAGTCACCCTACTCCTCTCTCAGCCTAAGCCCACCCCAGTTCCCCGGGAAATGCTCAAAAAACACTGAGCTTAATAAAGTGCTGCCCATGGGTACTATCATGGACCACTTTAGGAAGACAAATTGCTATAAGTTTTATGAGGGGAATTTGATTTTCCAAGTTAATCTCAAGTATAGCAAGTTTCGGAGAAGGCGATGGCAACCCACTCCAATACTCTTGCCTGGTAAATCCCATGGACGAAGAAGGCTGGTAGGCTGCAGTCCATGTGGTCGCTAAGAGTCGGGCACGACTGAGTGACTTCACTTTCACTTTTCACTTTCATGCATTGGAGAAGGAAATGGCAACCCACTCCAGTGTTCTTGCCTGGAGAATCCCAGGGACAGCGGAGCCTGGTGGGCTGCCATCTATGGGGTCGCACAGAGTCGGACACAACTGAAGCGACTTAGCATAGAAAGTTTAAGAATGCTTATTTCAGGATTGCTTGTAATAGCTAAAGAAATTGTGAGTGGCTGATCTATACAACACAAACTCAAATATTCGGGGAACCAAAAGCAAAGGCACACACACACAAAAAGAGGGGGGATTTTATTTTTGAAGAGGGAGAGAGGAGAGAGGCCAATTAGAATATCTCCTTTTTAGGGTTAGAATATCATATTCAAATTGATCACCTACTAACTCCTTATTTCCAAATTCAGACTTAAATTGAAGAAAGTAGGGAAAACCGCTAGACTATTCAGGTATGACCTAAATCAAATCCCTTATGATTATACAGTGGAAGTGAGAAATAGATTTAAGGGCCTAGATCTGATAGACAGAGTTCCTGATGAACTATGGAATGAGGTTCATGACATTGTACAGGAGACAGGGATCAAGACCATCCCCATGGAAAAGAAATGCAAAAAAGCAAAATGGCTGTCTGGAGAAGCCTTACAAATAGCACTGAAAAGAAGAGAGGCGAAAAGCAAAGGAGAAAAGAAAAGATATAAGCATCTGAATGCAGAGTTCCAAAGAATAGCAAGAAGAGATAAGAAAGCCTTCTTCAGCAATCAATGCAAAGAGATAGAGGAAAACAACAGAATGGGAAAGACTAGAGATCTCTTCAAGAGAATTGGAGATACCAAGGGAACATTTCATGCAAAGATGGGCTCGATAAAGGATAGAAATGGTATGGACCTAACAGAAGCAGAAGATATTAAGAAGAGGTGGCAAGAATACACAGAAGAACTGTACAGAAAAGATCTTCACGACCCAGATAATCATGAGGATGTGATCACTAATCTAGAGCCAGACATCTTGGAATGTGAAGTCAAGTGGGCCTTAGAAAGCATCACTAAGAACAAAGCTAGTGGAGGTGATGGAATTCCAGTTGAGCTGTTTCAAATCCTGGAAGATGATGCTGTGAAAGTGCTGCACTCAATATGCCAGCAAATTTGGAAAACTCAGCAGTGGCCACAGGACTGGAAAAGGTCAGTTTTCATTCCAATTCCAAAGAAAGGCAATGCCAAAGAATGCTCAAACTACCGCACAATTGCACTCATCTCACACGCTAGTAAAGTAATGCTCAAAATTCTCCAAGCCAGGCTTCAGCAATATGTGAACCGTGAACTCCCTGATGTTCAAGCTGGTTTTAGAACAGGCAGAGGAACCAGAGATCAAATTGCCAACATCCGCTGGATCATGGAAAAAGCAAGAGAGTTCCAGAAAAACATCTATTTCTGCTTTATTGACTATGCCAAAGCCTTTGACTGTGTGGATCACAATAAACTGTGGAAAATTCTGAAAGAGATGGGAATACCAGACCACCTAACCTGCCTCTTGAGAAATCTGTATGCAGGTCAGGAAGCAACAGTTAGAACTGGACATGGAACAACAGACTGGTTCCAAATAGGAAAAGGAGTACGTCAAGGCTGTATATTGTCTCCCTGCTTATTTAACTTATATGCAGAGTACATCATGAGAAACGCTGGACTGGAAGAAACACAAGCTGGAATCAAGATTGCCGGGAGAAATATCAATAACCTCAGATATGCAGATGACACCACCCTTATGGCAGAAAGTGAAGAGGAGCTAAAAAGCCTCTTGATGAAAGTGAAAGAGGAGAGTGAAAAAGTTGGCTTAAAGCTCAACATTCAGAAAACGAAGATCATGGCATCCGGTCCCATCACTTCATGGGAAATAGATGGGGAAACAGTGGAAACAGTGTCAGACTTTATTTTTTGGGGCTCCAAAATCACTGCAGATGGTGACTGCAGCCATGAAATTAAAAGACGCTTACTCCTTGGAAGAAAAGTTATGACCAACCTGGATAGTATATTCAAAAGCAGAGACATTACTTTGCCGACTAAGGTCCGCCTAGTCAAGGCTATGGTTTTTCCTGTGGTCATGTATGGATGTGAAAGTTGGACTGTGAAGAAAGCTGAGCACCGAAGAATTGATGCTTTTGAACTGTGGTGTTGGAGAAGACTCTTGAGAGTCCCTTGGACTGCAAGGAGATCCAACCAGTCCATTCTGAAGGAGATCAGCCCTGGGATTTCTTTGGAAGGAATGATGCTAAAGCTGAAACTCCAGTACTTTGGCCACCTCATGCAAAGAGTTGACTCATTGGAAAAGACTCTGATGCTGGGAGGGATTGGGGGCAGGAAGAGAAGGGGACGACCGAGGATGAGATGGCTGGATGGCATCACTGACTCGATGGACGTGAGTCTGGGTGAACTCCATGAGTTGGTGATGGACAGGGAGGCCTGGCGTGCTGCAATTCATGGGGTCGCAAAGAGTCGGACACGACTGAGCAACTGAACTGAACTGAACTGTGTATATATCTTGGTTATGTCATGTGACTTGCAGGATCTTGGTGAGAGAGTCAATTCCTAGGTAGGTTGATAAGAAGTTTAGGGTTCCTGAGGAGGAGAAAGGGGTCCGGAGCCCTCAAAAAGGAGAAAGGAGTCTGGGGCTCTCAAGGAGAATAGGAAAAAGGTTCTTTTCTACATTGCTTTGTTTTAGTCAATATAACAATGTATCTTGCTTGAGGACACGTTTCTCTCTAGCAAGCCCCTTCTGACTAATCCTGTCATCTTAAAATGCACATTATGGAAGTGGGTCTGAAAGTAAAATCTTTCTATTATTCATTCTAATCTTGTTAATTTAAGAGGTAAGTTGGGGGAGCGGGTCTGAAAAAAGTTTATAAGGCCTTGATAAGACCAGCGAGGGAGGCATTCTCCATCCCCCTTCTGATGTCTATGTCAGAAGCTTCCTCAGTCCCTGTTCTTACTTTAATAAAACTCTGCTACTCAAAAGCTATTGAGTAATCCAGCCTGGTCCCTGGTCCCGAAGCCAAATCTTCTTCAGAGATCATGAATCTGACATCGTTCACCGTGAGCAGTCACTAGCTGCCCAGGGATTGAGCCTGGGCCACGACTGTGAAAGTCTAACCACTTGGCCACCAGGGAATTCCTTACTTTCTTAATTAAGTTAGACCTTTTAAAACACGTTCTGTGAAGTAAAGTTTAGAAATATGACTTTTTCCCCACCCATGTATTCTGTACAATAATCTCATCCTGTTCACCTTCAGCCTGGGTCCTCATCACCACCACACCCTTTTTTGGGTCGTCGAACAATTTTCAGGAGGCTTCGTTCCACTGGAAATTTCATCCCAGGCCACAGGGGCCCATTCACTTAATATGAGGACAGTGTTTCATTTTGTTTTGATTGATTCATTCATCCTGTGGGGCATATTCACAATTTTCACAAGGTAGCCTCTTACTGTATTGCATTCTAAATTGACATTTAATGTCTTGTGTACAATAGCATTGATTGAAGTCTAATAGATCAAATGCAGATAATTCCTGTGTTTAAAAACTCTTGCGTTATACTAAATTACACAGAATGAATGTCTATCAAGGAGGGATTCCCTTCGTCAGTGATGCAACTCCATGCAATGGAAGACTACACAACCTTTCAAAAGGATATAATAGATGTCGAACAATTTCTGAATGAAGAGAGCGCACTATGGAACAAGATGTGTGAAAAGATCCTATTTTTACATGCATTTATGTGCTAGTAATTGCATTAAATGTTGTAAATGGAAATAGATCATATTATTAAAAGTTATTATCAAGGCACTAGGATGGTAAAAGCAGTCACTTTTCTGAAGTGCTGGCCCTGCCTGGTGAGTAGGAAGAGTGCTATATTTCCTTTATATTAATCTGTCATAAGTCAGGGAAGAACGTTACAACCTCTAGGAGGATAACTGTGAAAAGAATATAAGAGAGTTTAACTAATGAGCTTGTGATGGA
The DNA here is from genome assembly GCA_006410675.1 of Oreotragus oreotragus. Taxonomy (NCBI): domain Eukaryota; kingdom Metazoa; phylum Chordata; class Mammalia; order Artiodactyla; family Bovidae; genus Oreotragus; species Oreotragus oreotragus. The sequence continues at coordinate 200,462 of SJYX01015818.1, read as the reverse complement.
GGACATGAAATAATAGCATTTACTTGATTCATCCAAAAGAAAGCAAGAAAGGAAATAACAGGGAATGCAGAATAGGTGAGACAAGTAAAAAACCCATGGTAGCATGGTAGATTCAAATCCTCACAAATCAATAATAAGAATAAATGCAAATGAATTAAATACTCCAACTAAAAGACAAAGATTGTCCTTTTTATTATTTTTTTAAAAAATCAAACTATACCCTTCCTGTCATATCACAGAGCGTTGAAAGCAAAAGGTTGAAAAAGAGGACAGGTTTATTTCTGGCTCATGAGATTACCCTGGGGGGACTGGGTGCCTTCCAGGGCGTGGTTCAGGCTTGCCCCTCCTCTGTGCTAGTGAGTCTCACACAGGCAATTCAACACTCCCTTCAGGATGTGGCAGGCGTCATCCTGCTCAGGTTCCTCATAGAGCACGTCACATGGCCTCGACCACCTCAAGCGGCTGGGAGGTGCAGCAACCACACACTCAGAGGAGACGACTCTCCCCCGCAACACACAGTGAGAAACACGCAGAGGAACAAGGGGTGCAGACTCAGACCTCCACCCCCTGAGAGGGTCGACCAGAAGGCTGGTTGTTTCACTGTGCGTATGTGTCAGAAAAGTCAGATACATACACGCACACATCTGTAAAGTTGACTCCTATAGTCAGCAGAACTCTACCTGATCTGCTGGCCAGCTGTTGGTTGCCACCAGGCCCAGGGACGCTTCATTCAACCTTGTTGGCTGGAACTAGGTCACAGGTGAAAATAAGTCTTGGGCCAGAGAAAAGCAGACAACCCAGGAAGCTGAGGGGAGTAGCTCTTCCTGGCCTCAGTGACCCACGGCAGCTCAGCACTCCCTAGGGCTGAGGGACTCTTGCTGCCCCAGCCACGTCCTTTCAAACACAGCCTCCTTCTCCTGGCTGAACACTTCTCCACGCTGTCCCAGCAGATGGCTAAGCCAGTGGTGGGATACCCACAGGCCAAGATCATGCCTTCAGGCAAGTACACTGTTGTCTGTTGCTTCCTTCCTTGGCCAAACACTTCCCTGTGGCCAGTCTCCAGCAAATGTCCTTGCTGGCCACAAGGGTCAGGGTGAGCTTGTAAACAGGCTGGTGGAAACTGGACTCCATGTTCGTTCCTCCTGTCTGTTGGTCTTGGGGCCTCATTTGGTCCACTTTTGCTCAGGTTATCACCAAGGCTTTCAAATGTGGATGCTTCAGCCTAGGATATTTTGCTCTAATGCACCTATGGAAGATTTCAGGTGCTTTGGAACCTCAGAAAAATCTACCAGGCGGTAGGATGTATACATCAGAAGCTCAGAAGGAAGGCCTGGCCTCAAGATATAGACATAGAGACCATCTCAGTTATCTGAGAACCAGCCACTCCAAACGTGGTATAAAACAGCCCCTGTATCATGCACAGCGGTGGGGCAGGACCTCAGATGGAAGGCGGTGCAGATGGCTTGTGTCTGTTCTGCAAGGTCTGAAACCTCAGCTGGAAAGACTCAGAGTATGGGGGCACCTGAATGATTGGAGCCGAAATCCCCTGGAAGTGCCTCCCTGGCACCTGGACTGAATGCCTCAGCAGAGCTGGTCCATCTGAGCACCTACCTCTTGGGCCTCCATGGGCCTTCAGTCTCCCACAGATGGTGACGGAGTTCCAAGAAGGATGTCCCAAGAGAGTGTCTGAAAGCGACGATTCCAAGGGACCAGATGGAGGCTGCTTTTCTGACCTTGTCTCAGAAGTCATGTGATCCACAAAGTCTACTGGTAACAAGCGCGTCACGAAGGCCAGAGTCACTAGGGGGAGGGGAATGAGACCCTAGGCCTCGGTGGAGGAGGGGCAGGATCACACAGCCGGAGACACATGGGGGAGGGAGGGGAGATGTGGATGTGGCTGGGGTGACGTGGCTCCAGGTGTCATCAGCCCCTGGTGGGATTTGGAATCACGGAATTGACACGTAGAATGAGAAGAGTGTCGTGCAGGGCAGTGGGAGAGAAACCACATGGGAGACAGGGAGGCACATGGCAGGGCAGGAAGGCCCAGGGCAGACAGTGTCGCCAGCGCACGCCCAGCGGCGAGGCCTCCAGCTCACCTGCTACAGCCGGCGCAGCAATCTCTGCGCCGGCTTCTCGGTTCCCTGCCAGTTGGGAGGGGACTTGGACAAACTCCAGGAGACGGCGAGGGACAAGGAAGCCCGGCATGCTGCCGTCCACAGGGTCGCAGAGAGCTGGACACGACATAGCGATCGAAAGACATCAACAACGTGGGAAGGAGCTCTGAAAGTTTAGGGTGTGGCCCCTTTCCATTGTTCCCACTGAATGTCCTTGAAGTTATAGGCACAGGGAAGGAAGGGCTCGCTGTGGATGAGGTACTGAAGGGAGAGTCTGCAGGTGGGGCTCCCTCTGAGCTCCAACACCAAGCACCTCGCCAGAGCCTCCTCTGCTGATCCGCTGCCTCTGTAGAAGTGAGGACCCAGCTGGAGGTCCTTAGAGCCTCTACAGCCCTGGGAGAATCCTCACCCCTTGCCTCCATCTGCCCTCACCTGCGCACATGTGCGCATGTGCGCGCGCGTGCGCGCACGCACACACACACACACACACACACACACACACACTCTTCTAGACAGACACAACGGTGGCTCTTACTCCATACACACACACACACACACACACACACACACGCACACACACACGACGGTGGCTCTTACTCCATAGACTTGGGAGCTTTCCCAGATCAAATGACAAGAGATGAAAAGCACGGGCTTGAGTCTTCCTCATCCAATTACCACTTTTATTGGAGGCCAGGATCCTCCAGGCTGTGGAGAGGGAGGCAGACACTGACGAAATCTCACATAGAAGCAGCAGCCAGACACATCCCCCTCCTGGGAGCCACTCTCTTCCAGGGACGAATCACCAGAACTCCCTGCTTCGGGGAGGGAGGTTAAGGCGAGGCCACCTCACAGCGGAGGCGGGCAGAGAGTGTTCTGAGCTCCCAGGCAGGGATCACCCCTGCCTGACATCTCCCCAGTGTACTGGTACACATCTCTGTGTACATCTCCGTGTACCAGTCAGTTATTTGGGGCCAGCCTCAGTTCCCACATCTGTAAAATGGGAATTATGACATCATAAACCTTCCAAGGCTTTTTTCAGAACACCCCGGGGCAGTGCTCATGAGAGCATTTGTAAATCATGAATGCGTGCATTGTAAAAATGTTGTATTTTTTAAAATGATGTTTTGTGTTCATGGGAAGGGCGAAACAACAGGTTCTGGGAACTGTGGGTGTGAGCTCAGAACATCTCTGAGCAGGACATGGAAACGATTCCTGTGGCCCCGGGACCAGGGCAGCAGTGTGAGGGATGGGCGGATGGTGAGGCCGCACCACAGCCTCTGCCTGGCCCGACCCCACAGGGCTCTGAAGCAGCCAGCAAGCCAGAGCTGGTCCCTCGCCTCCTGCCTTCCCTTCCAAACGGTTTCCAGGAAAGGCACTGTTGCCATGGGAACACATGTCCAATTATTCTACTTGCAGAAAATCACTCATCAGCCAACTTGGCTGGAACATACTCCTTTCTGCAGAGGAAAACTGCATCTTGTTTTTTCACCTCCGCCATGACCAGCTCTTTGAGCAAAATATGGAGAAGCAGACCAGGGGACTCGGGCCACAAGAGAAGACGGAGGCTACGGGAGAGGAGCAGGCCCTTTAGTAAAGCGCAGGCAGGCTCCCATGTCTGCAGGGTGGTACACAAGCTGGAGGCTGAGGGATGGCAGGTGGCAAGGACTGGGGCCATCGATCACCACCCACCAGCATTACTGAGCACTCACTCCAAGCCAGGCTCTGCTAGATGCTGAGCAGAAACAGATGCTTCCAACATCTCTTTATGCCTTCAGCGGGTGGGGATTCAGAGTCCAGAGGAGGGCAGAGACTGGAGAGCAGATCAGTCACAATAAGTGATCAGGACACCACAGAATGTTTAGAGTAGTCAGAAGTAGACCAGAAGGTGAAAGAATGGAAGGTAAATGAGAGGCTGGGTTTTGATGTATGAATAGGAGTTTGCCAAACAGACTAGGTATGTAGGTGTGTGCTCTGGGCAGAGGCAACATGATTAAGGAGCGGACTCCTGGAGCAACAAAGTGCATTCTGAGAGCCAGTGGTTGAGGCTACCCCAGTGGGGCGCCCGGATAGGGAGGGGAGGGAGAAGAGGAGGGCAGGCTTGGAGGCTGGAAGCCACTGGTGCTCCCACAAGGAACACGACCTTCAGCCTGAGGTGCAGCTGGAAGAACTCAGTCGGATTTGCATTGGGCAGAGGCAGGCAGGACAGAGAGGAGGATGGGAGCCTGGAAGCCCAGCCAGCAGGCGGGGCCACCATCCAGGGAGGAGGCCCAGTGGGTGTCTGCAAAAAAGGGACAAAGGAGGAGCTGCAGATGGGGGGCACGGAGCTCCGCCCAGCTCTCAGCTCTGGGAGAAAAAGTCTGGAGGCGGCCTTAACCAGATGAGAATAGCAGAGGAGTGGGTCTGGGAAAGGAACAAGATCAGATGGGGTCACGCTGAACAGGAGGCAGTGAGGCATCGACAGCCTGAGTTCAAGTCCCGGGGCTCTGCTTAGTCACCATCTGTGCAGCCTTAGGCCAATCACTGACCCTCCTTTCTGTAAAATGACCCCCACTTCCTTGGGTCCTCATGAGGACTCACAGAGGTCAGCCCCAGCGATGGGTGGTAAGTACCTGAGGATGCGACAGCCCTGAGCCCTTGACCCCAGGGTTTCCGGGTCAGGGTACTCCTGCAGACGCTGCCAAGCACAGCCCCCTCAGGGTTCAGTAAAGAAGCTGGTCCCCTGGACACGTCCCCGTGCTCACCCGTCGCCTGACACGTTGCACCTGGATGCAGCTGTCCTCCCAGATGGTGTCCTTTGGGTCTGTCGCTGCAAGAAGCCCACCGACCTGCCATTCCCAGCCTTCCAGCTCCACCTTGTCACTTGGAGCACACTGACTGGGCCTTCTTCCTGGGTTCAGGGTCCTACCTGCCCAGAGGGGCATGACTTGTCTCCCAGCTGGCGCACTCGGTAGACACTGTGTGTTCGCGTGTGGCCCCTTCTACTGAGGACCTTTTGGCTCTTGGGATGGAGCAGTCAGGTCTCTAGATCTTGTGTCTTGGAAATGTCCAAAGAGATGACTTACCTTCACTACCTTCAGCCACAGCACCTCTCAGCAAGACACACCACTACTCCCCCTAAACAAAGCAATAACAAGGGGATCTGGCATGGCGGGCTTTCCAAAGGTGTTTCCCCTTTCTTAGCACAGAGCCCACTCAACAGGGAACCTCGGTAAATGTGTTAGTGGATGAGTTAAAGAATAAATATACAACTGCTTCTCTAAGGCAGCCTCAATTCTCCCTAGTGGCCAGAGTTCATCTGCAAGGAATTGAGTGTGTGTCTGAGTAGGAAGTTCCCAGCTGAGACCAGATAGGGCCACTTGGCCATTGCAGAGCAAAGGGAAATAGCTGGCATGCAGGACCAAGCAGGATGAGTCCAGGGAGCAGGCACAACCAAGGCTGGCAGCTGCTGGAGGGGGAAAGGGACTGGGGAGAAAGACGGCATAAAGATTAAAGCACAATCTTGACCCCAAGGAGTAGAAGAGGGGCTGAGGCAGCAGGACCCTTCAGCTGGGGCAGATGGCCCAGGATTACTCCCATCGGGAGATCGGTCAGTGCTCTAAGGGAGCATTTGACTGGAGCTCCATGGGGGCTGTCCCCACCCTGACTCAGTACATCTGGGCTCCTCTGGGGAACAAAGGCTGACTTGTACAGTCCAGAAGTTCCTAAGTCCTCAGACCGACTGGGACCTTCTCTATCTGCACCTCCCTCCTCCCAGGACGAGGACTTCATTGCTGGCCTCTTGGGGCCTTTCCTTGGTGGCACCTGCTGGGATGACCCCTGGTTCTCCAACTGGGGGACTTCCAGGGCCTCAGACGCTCCACGCACACCCCACCCCAACTTCCCGGACCACACAGTGGTATCCTCGAGACTCATCCCAGCAGGGAGGAGGAAGTCATGAACTTTGGGCTTTCCAGAACCATAATTGAAAACCTCCACTACAGCCAAGTGACCTTGGACAAGTCAGCCTCCCAGGACGGAGGTTTCCTGTCTATTCCGTGGAGGAGATGACACCTGCCCTCCGGAACCCCAAGATACCCACGACAGGGAAGGGAAATCAGGAGCAGACAAGCTGGGACCACCTGACACGGGGCTTCCCTGTCCCCACCCCCACTGCCCCCTTCCACCCTGCTCTGTGGTCTACTGAGCTCTCCGTCTGAACCAAAATTTAGAACATGCGACTTGACAAAGGATTTTTGTCCTCTTGCTTCAACACACAAAGGAGTCCGACTGATTCCCTGGACAGACACAAGCATCATTGACACCCTGACCCTGGAGGCCAGCCCTCCTGCCTCACCTGTTACCTGGGCCATGATCCCAACACACACGATCCTTGTCGCAGAGACATTCATCGGCCTGGACTTCATGGCTCAGCCCTGAGTCAGGCCAACAACAGCCCTTGATGGGGAACCAGGCCCCACCCTTACCCCAGAAGCAAAATCATGCAAATAATAAGGCCATCAAACACTCACCAGACCCTCCAGTGGAGCCGTACAGAGGCTGACACCAAGCAGGTCCTGGGGATCGGTTACAAATTACTCTATTTGAAAACAAACAAAATGGTGGTAGGAATCATCACAAAGGAAAGGCTCATTTTCCCATGTTTTTTAGGGCAAAGCTCTTAGCTCTGCAGAACCATCCCGATTTCCTCGTGCTTTTATCAAAAAGGTGGGTTCTTCTGGTCCCCTGCGAAGTACGTGGCAATATTTTCTGGATATCTATTCCCTTCCAAAGAGAAGAAATCTCTTCCTGTCTAAAACAATAAAAAGGTGGGTAATTAGCGTGTAACAGTTAAAGGATAATTTTAGAGGGGTGAGCTGAGTTCATAACACCATTCTGAATATATTTGCTTTTAACTGAACTCTCTTTTTTTCCCCTCCTTTCTTCTGCGATAATCTTTTTTTTGTTGTAACTGTAATTAGCCTAATTGAGATCTTCCCTGACGAAAACAAAGAAGAACTGTCTGCATCAGAACTGGCTTCTGGGGAGGCCCCAATGCTAGCAGCACCCTCTTTCCCCAGGCAGCCTCCAGGTCCCCCGGGGACCACCCTCCGCCACCGGTGGCTTCTGCCCTCCATCTGCCAGCCGAGCAGGCAGGTAGGCCGTTGCGTGTCTAGTTGTCTTGATTCATTTATTCCCCTTCTTCCAGAAACACAAAAGCCCAAGAGCTCTGGATTTTTATTCCTACTCATTACCATTACCCAGGGGGGTCACTCTGAGCACAAAACACAGAAAAGAGAAGGCTGCCAGCAGGTCCCACCCTCTGAGTGTTTACATCAGGCCTCGAAGGAGAGGGGCAAAGGTTAGTGGGCAACAAGGGATGGGGGGCAGGGGGGGGGGCCTCCCCGGCCCCGACCTGTGCAGCCAGGAGTTCTGGTTCCGGGACTCTGCCCCCGCCCACCTTGCTTTGGGCAAGAGCCAGTCCTCTGCCTCCAGGCGGCTCCTAGCACTTGGCCACTTGATTCTGACTGGGCAGTGGCCCAGGTCTCATCACCCGAGTTCCTGACCATAGCTCCCACGCTGCCGATTCCGCTTCACTCAAGGCCCTGACCCCTGGGTTTCTGCCCCAACCCCCAAGCTGCTCACGGGTCCCCGATTCTTCAATAGGCAGGACCCTGAACTTTCCCTGACACCCCTTGGACTGCTCAGGTCTCTTCCTCTGGCAAACGCAGGGGTGTGGGGTGTTTGGAGGTGTTCCTGCAGACCTGTCTGGGTGGCTCTGGGGCAGAAGGTCTGGCCCACATCTCTGAGGCCAGTCATCTACATGGGTCTTTAGAGTGACAATTGACAGCAACTATGTAAAGGCATAAATAAATGCTCGGGAAGGTCAGAGAGAGGACACTGGTCCACGGGACAGGCAGCCCCAGCAGGCTCCAGGGACGTGGTCAGGAACAAGCTGTAGGACATGCCTTACATGTGTACCACCCACGGATGTGAGGTCCTAAATGTGCCAAACGCAGCGAGGACAGCGGGATGTCAAGTTCCCGCTCAAAGAAATGTTTCTCCCCGTCCAGCGGAGGGGTAAGGGCTGTCCCGGCGATCCCAGCTCTCTGCCTCACCAGCACGGGCCCAGCTGCCTCTCCCCCAGGACACCAGGACCTTTGCCACGATGGCCAGTCCCTGGGAGACAACAGTGACTTTCACAGAATGACCACCACGGCTAAGGCCACAATGTAGCCGTTCACGTGGTGGGCAGGCCCCAGGCCAACAGAGGACACAGGTCAACAGCAGAAGCAGCAGCAGTTGGCAGGCCAGCAGCCATCTCCTGAAGGACCCGTCCAGAAGCCCTCACAAGGCACCTCTCTCTCCAGCCAGGCCCCGCCCCTCCAGCCAGGCCCCGCCCCAACAGGTCCCGCCCCTCCAGCCAAGCCCCGCCCCTCAGCTAGGCCCCTCCCTTCTCCTTGCCCAGGAGCTTTCCTCCCAGGAGGGCCGAGCTGCTCTGGGGAGGAAACTCCACCCAGATTTTTCATTGTTTTTACAGAAAAGTTGGTTTCTGCCAAAAGGGAAAAATTAAAATGGGAACAGACTTTCTCTGCCCCTACCCCCACCTCCAGCTCTGGGAATCGTTATCCTCTTCATGAAACCCTGTGGCCTGGTGTGGCCGGCCACCGATCCCGGGCCTGGCGAGTTCTCTGTACTCCCAGACTGAGAAAGGCTTCCACTGCCTGGGAGGCACAGGCCCCCTCGCTGTCTGGATCAGAGGCAAAAAAGAAAAGAAGCAGGACCATCGGGAGGGTCCTGAGAGGGTGGGGCAGGAGCACCCCTGGCAGAGAGAGCAACAGGCAGGCAGGGACCCCAGCAGACCCCGGCCACCCGAGGGAGACCACTGCCGCTCTGGAAGCACGAGTCAGGGTTCCAACTGCAAAAGCCCATCCGTGAGTTTTTGTAGCCCCCCAGCCCTAATCATCGGAGAAGGCAGTGGCACTCCACTCCAGTACTCTTGCCTGGGAAATCCCATGGATGGAGGAGCCTGGTAGGCTGCACTCCATGCTAAGGGTCAGACACGACTGAGCGACTTCACTTTCACTTTTCTCTTTCATGCATTGGAGAAGGAAATGGCAACCCACTCCAGTGTTCTTGTCTGGAGAATCCTAGGGACGAGGGAGCCTGGTGGGCTGCCGTCTATGGGGTCGCACAGAGTCGGACACGACTGAAGCGACTTAGCAGCGACAGCAGCCCTAATCATGGAGCACAGCCCTCTCCTTCCGAAAGTCTTCCTCCCACTCCTTGTTGCGATCCACCAGATTCCGACTCCCAGAGGCCACCCACTCAGCCTCTGGCTCACCTTCAAGCCCGCTGAGCTATGGGCAGCTTATATTCCCTTTCCCAGTTCCTCTGACTCACATAGTCTTGGTTGAGGGGGGCACGCAGCTTTCAGAGGCAGGCCCTTTTCTGCCCCTCCTCCGCACCCTGAGGAAATCCCAAGGGTAGCCAGGTTTGCATTCCTGCTTCAGCCAGAGCCCGGGCCTCCCAGCCCCTAACAGTCAGGTATTCTGTCATCTGTCCCAGGCAGGCAACGTCTTTAAACAATGAATCAGGGAGGTCGGGTGAAAGGCACTTGGGCAGGCATGGAAATGATGCTGCCTTCACGCTCTACAGGAGAGAACAGAAGACCGCCACCACCTGCCACCTCCTCCGGAGAACTCCACGGACGAGAGACAGAGGCTGGCACGGCTTCACCTGAGGGCGATGGAGGTGGGAAGGGTCCACGGAGGTCCGCCCGCATCCCTGCAGCCCTTTCCATTTCTGGGCTCACTGACCTAACATCCCACCACCAGCACCGGGATCTCCTTCCCAGCCCTAGGACCACAGAGCCGAAAGACCAGGGAGTTCACACATCCTCCCCACCAAAGCAGCCGCAGTCAAAACCCAGTGAGTTTTGGTGGGGACACAGAGCCCCTTGCTCTGTGGGGAGATGACCTCTGTTCTACACTGTCTCTCAAGAGCCCACTGCCCTACCGGTGCTCCCGAGGACCACCCCCGTTTATACCCCTAGACTCAAGTACTTGCTTCAGGGTCTGCATGGAGGGCTCCAAAATAAGTTGGGGGCACAGGCAAAGCCACAAGCACCCCTTTCCCTGTTCCTAGTCACACAAGCCACAAAATAAGGGTACTGGCCAGTGGTCACGCACCCTGAGTCAACAGTGCAATAGGGCTGCCTGAGAAAGCTCATAACATCACAGTTACCCTTGTGCACCGAAACACACAATTGTGTCCAGTGAAATGTAGCTGAATATCTAGTGGAATCCTAGAGGAGGGCATGACAATCCACTCCAGTATTCTTGCCTGGAGAATCCCATGGACAGAGGAGCCTGGTGGGCTGCAGTCCATGGGGGTCGCGAAGAGTCAGATATAACTGAGCGACTAAACAGAGCATCACATCTCGTGGAATGCAACTGCCTGCTGCCCTGTGGGTGGTGACCACTTTTGCATATTTCCACATTTGCTTTAGCCTTTCTGACGTGAGGTTCTTGGAATCAGTTCTAATATCATACCATTTCTAACATCAGACATCATACAGTGTTTTCATTCATTGATGAGTTAAACAAATCTTTGGCACATATCCCTTGTGAATTGGTGTGAGAGTCATGGTCTTACCTTTTATCAAAAAAACAAACAAACAAACAAAAAAAAACCTGTAACCAGCTTTTGGGGGGAGACACATGTCAGCCCATAGCATATGGTTTGTGAATTTTACCTACATAAAGCTGTTTTTCTTTAGGAGTGAAAGTTCCCTACAGCCTTTGCCAAAGAAGGGGATCTGACTCCTCTCCAAGGGAGGCCACTATTGAACCCCCTCCTTATTTCTCTAGACGCTGAATCAAAGGGTGACTTTCGGCTGCCCCACCCCCACAGCGGGCAGACCAGGTGTCAGGCAGGAATCTAACCAACAGATCTTCAACCCAGTGGGGCAGGGGGACCAGTGGGGCTGGAACATCTCCAGAAGTCACAGCCCATGGCAAGGTGATAGGTGTCTCTCCAAACATCCACAAGAAGAGCTAATCAAGCCTATGGACATTTACTGAGCATTTGGGGCTTCCCTGGTGTCTCAGACAGTAAAGAATCTGCCTGCAATGCAGGAAACCCAGATTCAATCCCTGGGTGGGGAAGATCCCGTGGAGGAGGGCATGGCAACCCACTCCAGTGTTCATGCTTGGAGAATTTCATGGACAGAGGAGCCTGGCAGGCTTCAGTCCCTGGGGTTGCAAAGAACTGGACACAACTGAGAGACTAACACTTTCACTTTTTTTCACATGGGAAGTACGGGAGAAGGAAACATAGCAAGTCAGCTGCCACCAAGGGGGCGTTCAGCCCTGACCTCAAACAGCTCAAACCTGGCCAGCACCTCCCCACACAAGCCTGAAAGGCTGGCTGTGCCCCAGACCATGAGTATAGGTGGGATGCTGGGGTACTCTGGGTGGCAGACACCCTTCATCCTCTCCTCTCCCTGGTGCGCCAAGGTCTCCACAGAGAATGTGGAGCAGAGCGGTCGGGGGTGGGCTCCCCCAGCACCAGGTGTCTGGGCGGGACAAGCCCCAGAGGGCTCTGCTCCCTCCCCAAAGATGTCTCACCCATCAGGCAGCTTGTCAGAGCCTGCAGCCCCTCGTGACGCCCCCGTGTGATGCCCAAGGTGGATGATGGCTTCAGGAGTTGGGCTGTCTCTCCTTTTCTTATGAGTCACTCTCCTTGGCACACGTCTCTGGCTCAGGCACCTTCAAAGCCCTCCATGGATATTAACTAATTAGTGTAAATACAGGAATGCGGAGATTACCTATTAGCAGGTTGCTGTTGGTATTAGATCATTAAAGGTGATGAAAACCTGCCCTGAGCGCTCCTCCAGGACTCAGCTCCAACTTTTTCCCCTGCAAGCCTGGTCTCAGGGCTGAGAGGAGCATAATGAGGTGGGTTTCAAGTGGATGAGAAACAGTAGCTCCTTCTGTCCCCTCTAGCGGACTCGAAGACCATGGCTGCTCAAAAGGAAGTCTCGGCCTGTACTATGGGAGGCGAGAGACGCAGACCCATTTGAGATGGTCCCTGGGTCTCCAGGTGTTCTATGGCCTCCAGAATGTCCACAGGTCAGCACTCAGCTGGTGCCGGGGAGGATCCTCATCCTTGGAGCCTCTAGAAGGACAGCCGTGGGGCAGAGCAAGCCATGGGAACCCATGGTTTCTGAGTTCTGCTGGGGTACTGACCAGCTCAGTAGCCCTAGAAAGTCACTTCATTCATTCACTCAACAAATTCCCCAAGGCATTGAGAACAGATTCTCACTTGACAGCAAAAGCAAAAATCAGCAAGTGGGACTGCTGCTGCTGCTAAGTCACTTCAGTCGTGTCCGACTCTGTGTGACCCCATAGACAGCGGCCCACCAGGCTCCCCCATCCCTGGGATTCTCCAGGCAAGAATACTGGAGTGGGTTGCCATTTCCTTCTCCAAAGCAAGTGGGACTATATCCCTACTAAAACGCTTCAACACAGCAAGCGAAACCATCCACAAAAAGAAAAGGCAACCTGTTGTATGGAAGAAAATATTTGCAAACCATCCATCTGATAAGGGCTTAATATCCAAAATATAAAAATAACTACAACAACTCAACAGCAAAAAACCAAACCGATTAAAAGAGGGACAAAGGATCTGAATAGGCATTTTCCAAAGAAGACATACAGATGGCCAACAGGTACATGAAAAGATGCTCAAAGATGTTATTAACCAAGGAAAACACAAATCAAAACTACAATTAGATATCACCTCACACCTGTTAGGGTGACTACCATCAAGAAGATAAGAAAAAACAAGAGCTGGTGAGGCTGTGGAAAGAAGAGAACGCTTGTGCACTGTTTGTGGGAATGTAAATTGGTACGCCACTGTACCAATATGGAAACCAGTGTAAAGCCTCCTGAGAAAGTGAAAAATAGGACTACCCTATGATCCAGCAGCTCTGCTCCTGGGTATTTCCCCCCCCCCAAAAAAAAAGCATTAACTCCAAAAGATATCTGTACCCCACGTTCACTGCGGTGTTATTTATAATAGCCGAAATACGGAAGCAACCTAAGTGTCCACCAGCAGATGAGTGGCTAAAGAAATACACACACACAACGGAGTATTGTGCAGCCATTAAAAGAATGTAATCTTGTCATTTGCAAAAACATAGATGGAACTTGAGGACATTGTGCCATTAAGTGAAATAAATCAGACAAGAGAATGGCCAAAAAAGAAAAAAGAAGCCCATCTATACAGAGAACAGATTGGTGGTTGCTAGAGGTCATGAAGGGCAAGGTGAGCGAGAGGACTTAAAACATACAAACTTCTACTTATAAAATAATTAGTCATGTATAATATACAGTATGGCAACCATGGTTGATAATACTATATAGTTAATAATACTGGAAGTTGTTAAGAAAGTAAATCATAAAAGTTCTCATCCCAAGAAAAAAATTCTGTAACCATGTACAGCGATGCAGGTGAGCTAGATGTACCATGATGATCATTTCACAGTGTGTACAAATATTGACTCAATGTGTTGTACACCTGAAACTATATACTGTTATATGTCAATTATTCATCAATTAAAAAACAGGCCCCGATATTCTTATCTCATCAGCCAGTCCTGGCACTGTCACCTTCTACATTTATCCTGAATCGACCACTTCTCGTCTTCCCCAGGTGGTCAGTATCGTTCAAGACAACTAGGTCAGCACAGTAGCATCCAAACAGGTCCCCTGCCCCTGCTCCCAACACACACACACACACACCATCTACACACCACGTGGCTGTCAGCAGGCTGCCTGTAGCTTCCAACCCTGCAGAGTAAGAGCCAAACCCTTGCAATCCCCACCTCGCCTACTCCCACCATCCTCCTCACTGCCCTCGGCCACACCTGGCGCATCCTCTCAAGGCCAGGGCGCCTGCTGCTCTTGGGCCTTGAGCCCTCCTCCCACAGACATCGGAGGGGTGCACTTCCTCCCTTTCCCTAAGTGGCTCTCCCCAGCCTCATGTCTACACAAGGTCAGCAAACTTTTCCCATAAAAGGCCAGATAGTAGATAGTTTCTCCTCTGGGAGCCATAATCTCTGCGGCAACCACCCAACTCAAAAGCAGTCATAGGCAACACGCAAGGGAGGGAGCGTGGCTGAATTCAAAGAAAACTTTATTTATAAACATGGGCTACAGTGAGCCAGATGTGGCTCAAGGTTGATCTAAAAGGACAGCCCCCAGCATTCTCTCATCTCTCCCTCTGCTTCTCATCATTACAGTCGTGTCCGACTCTTAGCGACCCCGTGGACGGCAGCATGCCAGGCCTCCCTGTCCTTTGCTGTCCCCCAGAATTTGCTCAAACTCATGTCCACTGATTTGGTGATCACCATGTGACGGCACAGGAATTGTCCGCATCTTCGTGATCTTCCTCCCCTGCAGCATCAGTGCCATCAACCCAAGAACTCTATTTTGTTCCTTGCTGTGTCTCTAAATCCCAAGACAGTGCCTGGCATATAATAGATACTTGATGTTATAAAAGTAGGTAAATTAAATAGTCACAAACTGTTAAAATTTTAATGAGAGTAACAAAAAATCATAGCTAACATATAGATAAGTAGAGTATACACACACACACACACACACACACACACAGTGCTTATGGGCTAAGGCAATAAGGAAGTGGAGTGAAGAAAAGGTTAAGTAACTTAGTAAAGATCACAGACCTGGAAATAACACAGCCAAAAAGACCCAGCTTCAGAGCCTGTGTCTCAACCCCTTTCCTGTGAAATGAGGAGGTGGGAACAGAATTGCATCTCCGTCTCTTGAGGCAGACTCCCTTGATGACAGCCAGGTCCTCCAGGCAGCTGCCACCCACAGATCACATGGATCTGCAAACATGTCTCTCCCACTTACCCCGAAAGGCCACCAGAGCAGTCTCAACCCCTCACCCAGCCTAGACCACGCAGGCAAGCATCTGATTACTCCCTGAGGTCTTCTGTCTGAATCGCCTAAAACGTCATGAAGACTGCAACTTAGGAAGAGAGAAGAGTTCAGGCACCTTTTAAAACAAATCTGCCGTGAATGTGAAATGGCAGTGTTGATATTACCTATGATTTGCTGCAAAGGGTGGTGAGTAAATGGGAGAAGGTATCACCCTCCAAAATCCTGGCCAGAAAACCAGTCTGTGTCTCTCAGTTACTGCTCTCTCCATCTTTCTCTTTGTCTTTTTACCCAGAAACCAGTCCCTGATAGCTTCCTATGTTCATGAAGGTGGCTCTTAACCCCTTCCACCTGCCTGATGCTGGGGTTGGGGGCGCAGCCCTCATTAACTTCAAGGGGGCAATTCATCAGTTTCAATAAAGACCCCAGAATCACTCTCTTTGGGGTCAGTCTCTCTTTCAAGAGAAGAGGGGGCCAGGTAGGACTAGTAGGGCCTTGAGACCAGCTCCCACAGGCTCTCAACAAGAAGCTCCATACCAGCCTTATTTGGAAGGGAAACTCTCCAAGTCTCCAAGCCCCATGAGTCACCCAGCAGGAATGCCTGTGACATTTCATAACAAATAATAACAATGCCTTACCTCCCTGGGCCTCTTAATAGGCTGTCACATTAGCTCATTCGACCTGCAGAAACCTGCGAGTGGGTGGGTCCAATATTTTATCGATAAGGTGCGCAGAGCGCAGACAGCCTGACCCGACATCCGAGCTGAGCTGGACGATCCAGGCTTCCAGCCCCACCCCAGGGCAGCTCAGACACTTCCTCCCCACAGGCCAGGCCTCCTGCTTCTCTGATGCAGAAACCAGTGCTCAGGCAGCAGTAACTGAAGTCCAGGTGCCTTGGACCCCGTGCTCCGCAACAAGAGGAGCCACCGCAGTGAGAAGCCTGCACACTTAGAGTAGCCCCGGCTTGTCACAGCTAGAGAAAGCCCGTGTGCAGCCACAAAGACCCAGTGCAACCAAAAGTAAAAATTAATTGATTAAAAAATAACACACATCCTGGACCAGCAGAATAAAATAAATGGACGAAAGCCTTACTTAGAAGTTGCTGTGCTGTGCGGGCTTAGTCGCTCAGTCGTGTCTGACTCCTTCCAACCCTGTGGACTGTAGCCCGCCAGGCTCCTCTGTCCATGGGGATTCTCCAGGCAAGAATACTGGTGTGGATTGCCATCCCTCCTCCAGGGGATCTTCCTACCCAAGGAGCGAACCCAGGTCCTCCCCGTTGCAGGCTGAAATTTTACCAACTGAGCCGCGAGGGAAGCCCAAGAATACTGTAATGGGTAGCCTATCCCTTCTCCAGGGGACCTTCCAAACCCAGGAATCGAACCGGGGTCTCCTGCATGGCAGGCAGATTGTTTACCAGCTGAGCTACCTGTACTAAAAGACTACTCCAAATAAACTACAAAGACAAAATAAGAAATTATTAATCGACAACTAGAAAGGAGTAAGATTAATAAAAAAAAAAAAACAATAGTCACATCTCACACCTCTGTGAGTCAAGAGCTTCCCATTGCATGAATACAAGCCAAAAGTGGACATCCTTGGCCGGACCCCAGACCCTGTTCTAGAAGTTTCCTCTAGAGGTTTCTAGAGGGTGCATCAGCTGTTTAATTGAAGTGCAATACACAAAAAGAAAAGCATAAAACTGTGTGCCCAACTCTGAATTTTCACAAAGTATTAATAGCATACCTGTGTGAGCAACACCAGGTCAGCACCAAAGGAGAACACCGCCGACCCCCCCGGGTCCCCTCCCGCCTCCTCTTGTCCCAGACCTCCCTCCACCTAGACAGCCACCAACTTGACTTCCAGGCGGGAGACTGATCTAGACTCTTCTTTTAAATCCCTGGTTGCTCACTCCAGTACTCTTGTCTGGAGAATTCCATGAACAGAGGATACAGTCCATGGGTTCGCGGAGAGTCGGTCATGACCAAGGGGCTAACACTTTCACTTTCTTCCTTTTCAAAGGCTTCCCAGGTGGCGCTAGTGGTAAAGAATTCATCTACCAACGCAGGAGGCATCAGACAGGCGGGTTTGATCCCTAAGCCGGGAAGCAGGCATGGAAACTCACTCCAGGATTCTTGCCTGGAGAAACCTATAGACAGAGGAGCCTAGCAGGCTACAGTCTATGGGGTCGCAAAGAGCTGGCCAGGACTGGGCAACTGAGCACGCAGGGTATAACTGCTGCTGTTTAGTCACTAAGTTGCAACTGGCAGGTGGATTCTTTCCCACCGGGCCACCTAGGAAGCCCATAATGTTTTCTCACTGTATTTTTAATGTGTGTTTTAATGATGATTATGAAGTTGGGCACCTTTTTATACCCTTGTAATTTGTCTTTTTCATATTGATTTGTAGAAGTCCTTTATGTATTCTGGGCACTAAATGTGGATGTGGGCATGATTATAAATGCTAGAAATAGAGATGAACACGAGTGACAGATGTCCTGTCAGACTCTACCACAGTAGAGTCTTTCTCCTTTATTCCACTAATGCAGTGAGTTACTCTGATAGAATTTCTGCTGGGAAAACATCTCTTCATTCCTGGAATGAACCCAGTTGGGTCATGGTGCATCCACCCTTTCACACAGCATCGGGTCTGATCGCCTGGTGTTTGGCTCCGGACTGTTGCGCCCACATTTGTGAACGAAGTCAGCCAGTAATTTCTGGACGAGACCATGGAAGGTTTGGGCGTCCGCGTCTGACTCACCCAGTGAGTCGGACGGCATCCCCATCACCCTGTCCTTACTCTGTGTCCTCCCAGTTAGCGAAAGGTTGGTTCAACGCACACATTACTTGTTGACTTGGGGGAAGGCCCACAGAGCTCATCTTTCCAGGCCTGGGGACTGTGTCTGGGGGTCCTCTGTCTGTGGCCTCATCTGTCTTCTGAGGATGGGGGAGGGGGACCTGGGGGGTCTCACCTGACAAACATCCCTGAAATGACCAGGGAGTTGGGGCCGCATCCCGGGTCCTTCCGGAGGCTCTGCTTCCCGATCCTTTCCCCCCTCTCTGCTCCTATCTCTCGAGTCCTCCTCCTCCTCCCTCTTCCTCTGTCTCCATCTCTCTCTCTCCCTTCCAAGACCCATCAAAGACCCCTCTTCAACGCCACATGTGTGTGCGTGTGTGTCTGTGTGTGCTCACGCATCCACATGAACCCAGCCACAGTGCCCACCGCTGGGAGATGCTGGAAGCGGCTGACCTCACCGGTCACTCACCTGCTGTGGTTGGACTCAGGTCTTTACCTCCCCCAACCCCTCCCATGCCTCCACAATCCCCCCACCCTGGCTGATGGCCCTGCATCCTCTGTCTTGCTCTTTGCTGGAGCTGCAGCCCCGCAGTGCCCCCACGGCATGTACCTGAACAGCCTTCGGAGTGCCGTGAAAGATTCATGAGGGCGAGAGTGTGGAGGTGGGCAGGGGGTATAAAGGCTGGCACTGGGCTCTCGGCTGGAGGGCAGGCAGGGAGGGTGAGCCCTGGCCACAGGTGGGGAGCTGGGAAGGCCAGTCCAGCACCAGCCCTGGCCACAGAGGAGGGTGCCTGACTGCGCTGCCCCCAAAGTCAGCGCATCACTGCCAAGGGAGGAGGGCAAAGGGCGCAGGGGTTCTATCTGCACAAACACGAAAGGCCTGGGCCAGGTATTGACAGCTGTGCTGGAGGGGGTGCCTGGGCAGCCCACTGCCTTTCGAAGGGATTGTTCCCTTAATACCACTTAAAGGTTATGGAGCCAGCATGTGCAGTCACCCAAACACCTGCATGTGTCTCTAAAAATGGAGCTCTCTCAGGGGTGTGCCCACAGTGGAAAGGTAAAGTGAGTGGGTGGGTGCTGCTCCAGAAAGAGGGAGCCTAGAAAAGAACACGCATTCCACAACCTTCTGTGCCAAACCCATGGGGCTGTGGTGACAACTGAGAGTCCTGCAGAATGGTCCTCCCAGTCTCCTATCTCCCCCACCCTCAGCAAGCCCTCCAGGTAGAGGCTGGCGAGGATGAGCATCCTGGTCTCTCCAGGTGGGGGTCTACCCTCCCCTTTCACTGGCCCATGTGGCTGGCCTGAGCCACTGATCCTAAACAGGGAGGAGCAGGAGGAAGGCCAGGGCTGGAGCCACCAAGGTCTGACCTGGGCACTGCCACTAACTCGCGTGATGCTCCTGGGTGCATCCTTTCACACCGTAGATCCCATGGCCCTTCTGTGAAGGGACACAATTGCGCCAAGTAGCATGAGCCGTTCCTTTCCACCCTGACGGTCCCCAATCCATGCGACCTGGGCTCAGTGGAGCAGGCCGGCACCAGGGGTCACAGGAAATAGTGGGACGCTGCCCTGCATCCTTGGAGGAGGGTCTCCCTGCGCTCCCCCCAAAGCCAGGGGCTTCATGGGCTCTCAGCAGGACTTGTCACACCATTATTGTTAATTGCAATAATGAGAATAATAGTTATCATCCTAATCACAGCCTGCCTGAGTAGGATTGTGGCAGGCTTAAGGGAGTCATTTACACCAAGAAGTTGATATTCTTAGAGACAAGAGGCATTCCCCAGGCTCCAGATGGCTGGGGAAGTGGCCAGGAAGGAAATAAACCCCAAGACCTGGACCGTAATTGGTGGCCACGGGTTGGCACCTGTGCCAGGAGGCCCTAGCGACAGCACAGTAAACAGGAGGACTTCCTGTCTGGGCTCAGCAGGCAGGGATCTGTGCTGGCCCTCAGTCTTATCACTAGAAGCGCCATGTGCCATGGGCTCCCCAAGATTAGCCCTCCCCCTGCACCCCCAGGGAGCACAGCTCCTGCTGGCCTCTGCACCTGTTTTCAGAGGGGATCCTAACACACGAGAGTGTGCCCATTTGGTGGCCAGGAGGGGGAGGCAGGTAAGGACGGCGAGGGAGAGAAGGCAGGTTGGAGAAACGGTGCTGCCAAGCACTCTGGGTGCCTGAGGGGAGCCTGCACTGACAGGGGGAGTGGGCTGGCCTTTCAGCTCCTCACAGACCCCCCGCCCCGGCAGAGCTGTGCTGGCCCTCAGCGAGGGGTGAGAGCAGAGCTAGCCAGGGTCAGACAGCAGGTAGTCCAGTCTCTCCTCCTCCTCCAGTCGCTGTCCCTGCTTCCTGCTACTCAGCCTGGCAGGAGAGAGCTGCCCTCAGCAGATCTGCCCTAGAGCCTGGCCGGACCCAGGGGCATCTGACCCAGGAGGCCAGGAGAGAAAGCTGATGGGCACAACCTGGGTCCAGTTCATCGCCGGCTCAGATGCCTGAGGCCAGGGAAGAGTCACACAGAATCCCCGTGGAGTAAGCAGTTAAAGGCTGGGCATTACGGGCTTCCCAGGTGGCGCTAGTGGCAAGGAACCCGCCTGCCAATGCGGGAGACGTAAGAGACGTGGGTTCCATCCCTGGCTCAGGAAGATCCCTAGAGGAGGGCATGGCAACCCACTCCAGTATTCTTGCCTGGAGAATCCCATGGACAGAGGAGCCTGGTGGGTTACAGTCCATGGGGTCGCAAAGAGTCNACCCGCCTGCCAATGCGGGAGACGTAAGAGACGTGTGTTCCATCCCTGGCTCAGGAAGATCCCTAGAGGAGGGCATGGCAACCCACTCCAGTATTCTTGCCTGGAGAATCCCATGGACAGAGGAGCCTGGTGGGTTACAGTCCATGGGGTCGCAAAGAGTCAAATAGGACTAGAGTGACTTACCACATTACCGGTTGAGCCATTATCCCTGATGGTGTCGTATTGCATCCTCTGGGATATGGCAGGAGTGTGCAGCCCACAGACGCAGAGCGATGTCTTACCAGAGGCGGTGAGGGAGGGGTCTTCAGAAGCGTGAAGGGCAGCCAGGGGAAGATGAGATGATCCTGTGGCCCTGGGACCCTTGGAGGGCAGGGAAGGGAAGGCCGGCAGCACTGAGGAAGCAGGCTTGATGTCAGGAGGCTTCTGGTAGCCAGGGGAACTGAGCCAACTCTCGTGGAAGGGCTGCCTTGGAGCGGCTGGTTTCCACACCACCTTAAACGTTTGGGTGGATTCATGCCCAGCCACGAGGGACAATGGACAGCAGGGTCCCTCGAGGCCTCTGTACTGGTCAGAGATCCCCAGAGAAACAGAACCAACAGGAGAGAGGGGTAGAGACAGAGACAAGAGAAAAAGAGGTTGATTTACTGTAAGGAATTGACTCCCACAATTACAGACACTGGGAGGTCCCACCATCTGCCATTTATAAACCGGAAAAGCCAGTGGTGTAAGTTCCAACCTGAGCGCGGGAGGAGACACGTATTCCAGCTCAACAGTCAAGGAGAGAGAACTCTCCCTCCTTCCAACCTTTCTGCCCTACTCAAGCCCTCAATGGATTGGATAATGCCCACCCACTCTGGGGAAGGCGGTTTGCTTCATCCGGCCCCCCAGTTCACAGGCTAATCTCTTCTAGAAAAACACCCTCACAGAAACCCCTGGAAATAACTTTTCACCAGCTCCCCAGGTGCCCTGTGAGGCAGTCCAGTTGACGCATACAGTCAGCCATCACAGCCCTCTCCCATGGCAACCCCGGGTCCCTCGTGGTCCTCAAAGCCCCACGTGACCAGGCTCCTGTTCATCCCTCCCTCATCCTCCCTGCAGGCCCCCCAGGGTCCCTCAGGGCCACATCCTCTCCCTTCCAGGCTGGGCACCTGCTGGCCCCGCCATGTCTCTTCTATGCACCCTTCACTTTTCATCATAAGCATCACCTCTAGAGAAGACTCTTGAGAGTCCCTTGGACTTCAAGGAGATCAAACCAGTCAATGCTAAAGAAAATCAACCCTGATATCCGTTGGAAGGACAGATGCTGATGCTGAAGCTCCAAACTTTTGTCACCCGATGCAAAGAACTGACTCACTGGAAAAGACCCTGATGCTGAGAAAGACTGAGGGCAAGAGGAGAAGGAGGCAATGGAAGATGAGATGGTTGAATGGCAACACTGACTCAATGGACGTGAGTTTGAGCAAACTCTGGGAGATAGTGAAGGACAGGAAGCCTGGCGTGCTGCAGTCCATGGGGTCGCAAAGAGTTGGACACCACTGAGCAACTGAATGATAGCAATCACCTCCTCCAGAGAGCCTCCCTGATCGGACTGGAGATCGCCTTTTCTTTGTCATACTCAACTCTCTCAGGGTGATTTGCAAACTGTGATGATGGGAAGGAACCAGGAGCTGTAAGGGAAACCCACAGGGTAGGGGATGGGGAGAGTCTAGACATCGCAGGAGGACGGCCGGCTCCCTCAGAGCACTGGGGGTGAATACGGCATCCAAGAAAACCTAAACCATATTTTCAGTCCTCCTTTATCAACATGTTATATGACCCTGAAACCAGTCAGTCAAAGTCCAACTCCAGTTCCTAAGTGGTTTTCAGAAGACTGGGTCCCCCATGCACCCAGCCTAACTCCCCAAGCAGGCAGCCACGTAGTGTCCAGAGAAGGGAGAGACAGCGGGGACCCTGCCGGGCTTCCTTTGCCTGCAGTGGCGTCATGACTGAGCCCTGAGTCCTGGAGGGAGGAGGGTCAGAGATGGGGGAGGAGGCCGAAGAGGAGGCCGAAGGGAGGCAGGGAGGGGGGCAGGGGAGCACTGCTTCTCACTCCCCAGGGAGGCCCCGAGGCTGATGCATGCAGTCAACCCAAATCTAATCTCAGAAAAGAACAATGAAAACAAAAGGAGCCGACCGACTGCCAGGCTTTTTTGCCTTTTCTGCCTTGAGATCAGGGAGGAATCCGGGTATATGAGGAGCAGTCCCGTGGTGGAAGCCTGTGCCAACACCACTGCTTGCTCTGGGATCCCAAGTGGACTCCAAGAAGCTCCCACCCAGGGAGGCCCCCAAACCAGCCAGATTTGGACAAAACTGGCAAGACTCCCCGGGCCCCTCCTCGATACTTTCTGCCCCTCCTGCCCCAGAAGAGGTCATGGGCTTCTCCTGGCTGGGTCCCTGGTCCCACCTTTGCATGCGCCCCTCTGGGTCCAGCAAGACCAGTTCCAGTCCTTGGTGTGTTAAAGGTACTTATGGAGGAGACCTCCTCCTGAGCCCGAGGCCGTGGGTTCCTGCTGAATGGACCACCTGCTGCTGTGAGCCAGGAACTGGCCACACCAAGGGGCCTCCTTGCAGACCCTCTCACCCACAGTTTCCATCAGGTCTCTCTGCCTCCTGTCTGGTCTGCTTCTGCCTTCTCACCGTTACCCCAGAGGGATGAGGAAGTAGCAGTTGTTGGATTTGTTGAAAATGGAACATAGATCCAGAAGGGGCAACACGTGGCCTGACCCTTGGGGCACCTCAGCCTTAACGCAGAGACCAAGATCCACACATCCAACCCACACGGGTAGACAGAATAAGTAACGCCCACTTCAGGGTTATTTTTCAGATGCATGTGCATGTGGTGACGAGTAATCAGATACAAATTCATTTTAAACCACGGCTGAATTCAAAGTAGCTTTTTGTCGTTGTGAGTTTTCTCAACCAACGAATCCTAAAAATAAAAGCACCAGCATGTGAAGAGATCCTCAAAGAGTTTGACATTAAAATGCAGCTCACAGACTCAAAACAATGGGGCACCTCCTCTCCATAGCAGATCCTTTTCTTTTTGCTGAAGAAAAATGAAGTTCAGAAAGGTTGAGCGCCCTCACCAGGGTCACACAGCTTATGAAGGTCACGATGCCTGGACTGACCCAGGTGATGACCTCAGGCCAGGGGACTTTAATCCCCCTGACTCTTCAGTCCTCTTCTGTAAAATGGGATTGTTGAAAGGATTCAGTGGAAGGATCCAGGCACAGGAGTTGACGCGATGCCCGACTCATAGGAGGTACTTGACAAGTGATGAAGATTATTACTATCATTATCACTGTCAAAATGATAGCCTGCAGCCTTGTGCATCCTCTCTCTGCTTCTAACCTGTGAACTACTGACCACACACACACACACACGTTAGAGCTGGTTGCAATGTGGTCAGGTAGTATAGTCCCCTTTAAAGCTTCCCATCCCTACCTGCATGCGAGAGCTGAGAAATAAACATCCCTTGGCACAGAGCCCTGCTTGTGAGCTCCCATAGCAACCAGTATTTTTCCTACCACAGCTCTGATCTTTCTGAATTGCCTTCACCTGGGGAAAAGTCCAAGTCCCACGTCAAACAGCAAGCAAAGTGGGATTGAGAACCAGGTGAAGAGTTCACTGGTTACCGCTAGTGCTTAACAGAGCAATCAACTGATTGGTTGATGGGTAGATGTTGGAAAAATGGACGGACAGATGGATGGATGGGTAGGTCAATTGATGGTAGGTAGATGGATGGAAAATGGATGGATGGATGAGTAGGTGAATGTGTGAGATGGATGGATGGAAGGATGGTAAATGATGGATGGAAATAAATGATGGATGGAAATATGGGTGCACGGATGGATGAACGGGTAGGTGGATGGGTGGATGGATGGGCCATTTTCTCAAGATACTTTCTAAAACTTCAGAGAGGAAAATATTAAGCAAGAGGCTGAAGAAGCCAGGCTCAGTACTTCAGATGGACTCCAGGTGACATTTCCAGGGCTATGGAACACCACAAAGAGCTTCCCTGGACTCCAGCATCTGTGCCCACCCTCACAGGTCAGCACTGCCTTGGAGATGAGGATAGGAGGCCAGGTGGGAAATGGAAAAAAACCATGGATCCTCACCCTTGTCCCAGGAGAGAACTACCTTCTGCCCTGAGCAGAAGAAGGCACACTCAGAGGAGACCAGGTCTACTAGACCAGGGAAAGAAGGAGGGACTTGAACGGTGGCTGAATTGATACAGCAGCTGCAAGAAGGATTTCCTCTGAGGTCTCCAGTCTCTGGCCCTGGAGGAAGGTGGAAGATCAGGGGACTGGGCCTCTCCCACCCTCAGCCCAAGGCCAAGGACGAGCATCTAGGGCTGTGGAACTGGCCTCCCGCTGTTGCTCCCACTGGGGAAGAAGTGGGTGGCTGCCTGTAAGCTCCTCTTGCTTTCATCTATTTATAGCCCCAGCTGCTTGTTTTATTTATTTGTTTTTTGGCTCCTGCATCCCAAGATCCTGTGTGCTTTGTTCTGCTGGAAGGTACACGGCTGCGTGGCCTTGGACGCTGCCTCCCACCAGGACCCCCACCTTGATGTGACAGCAGAAAGCCTCCCACAGACACACAAGCAAGCATTCACGTGTGCACACCCACAAGGTGACCACGCTCGGGTCAGGGCCTCCCCGCCCTCCCTTCGCCTCAAGCCCACCCCACTGCGCCCGGTCCCAGGCCCCCGTCCACCTCTGCTGACCAACGCAAACCTTGTTTTATACAAAAACTTGTCTCTGGAATGTTCCCACTGATGTCTAATTTTGAAAATCAAATATCTCTAAGGATTGAATATTCAGATCCTTCTGCAGAGGAAACCTTAGAGCAGGTCTTGGAGCAAAATTAGAAATTCTTTTTGTAAGCAAAGGCCTGGCCATCAGTAATCAGCTGGGAATCCGAAATAGGGACTCAGAGTTTCAACATCACCTCTTAGAAACAGTCCATTTTGTGAGCAAATGGGCTTGGGAACCCCAAGTTTTTACTGCCAGCCCAAAGGGGTCAGTTCTAAGGATTAGTATCTGGGTTCACTGGGGTGCCTGGAGCCAGCCCCCATCTCTCTCCCCTGGTCCCCTCAGCGTGGGTCGCTGGGCAGTTCGGCCTGACCCAGCACAGGCTATCCACCTTTCAGTGGTTCCTGGGCAAGACCTGGACCCAGCAGCCTGGGGCTCTCACTCCTTTGAGGAAGGAAGAGCAAAGAAGGGACCCTGCCACCCATTAGTAGGGGCTGTGGGGGGGGGCGGGTGTGGCAGGGCACTAAGGCCCCACAGGGACCCTGGGTGTGAGTGAGTGCTGAAGTAAACACCTTGGGAGACCCTCTTGTCTCCACCAGGCAGACCCAGACCCGGTCTGGCTGTTGGCAGAATAAAATAAAAAGATGCCAGTGTTTTAGAAACCTCATGATATCCTTCATTAGTACTGGACCAGGAGGACTAGGTGGGAAACCCCAGCAGCTGAGAAGCTGAGGTTGGGCCTTGAGTAGGTGCCATGGTGAGAGCAGTGGGCAGGGGTGAGCAGACCCAGGGTGCCCAGGTTTTTTTCCTCAGGTCCTCTTGCTAACACCCACAGTTCTGTGTGTGCGTGTGTGTGCCATCTACGTGCTTTTGATCACTTCTTTCTCTGCAGAGAAGAGAATTAAGATAAACAGCCATCCAAACTTGGCCCCTCTGGCGCCTCCCACTCAAACTGAAACGCCCAGAGAGCAGCTGTCCCCCACCTACCACCCACCCAAGTCTCCCAGGGCACGCCCCCTCATCCCCTGGAGGTGGGCTCTGCCAGCTGGACAGGCAGGCCCGGGCTGGACCCTGCAGATGGAACAGTTGGTACTCTGGGGGAAGACTTCTTTTTCCAGCTATGAAGCTCCAGGAGGCATCTTCAGGGACCAGCCAGACACAACCAGGTAGACCTAGCAGCTTAGCCTCCAACGGAGGGCCCTGAAGGAGACCTGCCCCGTGACCGTCCCTCCAGGCCTTTTACTATTGTTACTAAAAGATGGTCTGAGGGCTTCCCTGATGGTCCAGTGGCTAAGACTCCACAGTCCGAGTGCAGAACCAGGTTCAGTCCTTGGTTAGGGAACTGGATCCCATACGCCTCAACGGAAGATCCCACCTGCTGCAACTGAGACTTAGCGCAAGCCAAGCACTTTTACACATTTATTTATGTATAAATAAATAAATGCACCTTTTAAAAAGAGTTCTTACAAAAAGACCATTCAGTCCCGAGGTAAAGAGCCAGGACTTTGCTCTGATAGGGCTGGGTTCAAATTCTACTCTCCTGCTTATTAGCTGTGTGACTAGCGACAAGTCACTTAACCTCTCTGGGCCCCATTATGTTTGGTCTATGCAGTGATGATACTGTCAATATTGCCTCCCTGGGATACTGTGAAGAGTGCGTGGGAGGCCACACATATAAAGCAACGAGAGTGCTGCCCAACACAGAAAAGTTATCGGTGAAAGTGAAGTCGCTCAGTCGTGCCCGACTGTTTGCAACCGCGTGGACTGTAGCCCACCAGGCTGCTCCGTCCATGGGATTCTCCAGGCAAGAATACTGGAGTAGGTTGCCATTTCCTTCTCCAGGGGATCTTCACCTGGGCCAGACTTCTAGTCCCTCTGTCTCCATTTACTATTGAGCCCAGAGAGGGTAAGCCACTTGCCCCAAGACACACAGCAAGGCAGTGGTGGAAGATTCTCAGGGTTCTGCATTTCAGCCTTTGGTCTTCTCCACCAGACTAGTTTGCAACCCAACTGCTTCATGTCCCGGGAACACGGAGGGTAAGATGAACCCTCAGAAAACATTAAAGGCCCCCTCCTACCCCTTGAGGCCTCCTGAGAGCTTCTCACACACTTCCTGCTACCTTCACACTGTGGTCAAAGGCTCATCTCTCTCCTCCACCTACAGGAAGACAGGCTGCTGTGTTGGAGGAGACATTAAATGGAGCTGGGGACGGGGGGAGGGCGAGGGGGACCGGGCGCTGGAAGAGCTAACAGTCCTGATGAGCAGCGGTGAAAGCCTGTAGCCACCTCCGCCCTTAGCACGGAAGTCAGGCAGCACCCTGCACAGAGCCTGGGGTCCTTGGCCAAGCACCTGGAGTGTTGGGCAAGCCTGCTTCTCCCGGGCTCAAGCGGGGCCCCCAGAAGCTCTTACACGGCCTTCACTGCTGCAGAGACCTTGGGCGGTCCAAGGACAAGCTCCTCTCCACCCAGAAGGCAGCCTCTCAGCAGTCCGAAAGCCTGCAGAGCCTGAGACGACTGTCAGCCACAGATAAAAATAACAGCACGGATCCCTCCGTGTCACCGCACCTCAGGACCTTCTGTGGTTCCAGGCAGGGCAAGCTCAGGAATTCACGGCCACAGCTCTGAGATGGGGAGACAGGCAGGTCAGAAGCACCTCGGGCACTTCGTCCAATCTGCTCACTTCTCTCCCTGGACCGGTGAGAAGACAGAAGGCTCCTGGGCCAGAAGCTCTTTCAGGGACAGACTTTAATTTGAGCCCTGCCACAGCCGCATGGGGGAGGCCAGAGAGGGTGTGCCCATCCCGTCTATCGGGGCAGGCGCAGCCGTGGCTGCTGGCCCAGCAGCCTGTCCTGCACACCCCAGGGGCTGAGGCAGTATCTGTTCTCTCCTCACCCTCCTGCCTGCAGGACAAGGTTGGCCACCTGAGCTCCTGGACAGGGTGCTGGAAGCGCTCAGAGAGAGTATTAGAGAAACAGGTGGAGTCCTGTTTTACTAGCCAACGGGATTGGTTAAAAGGATGCTCAGGTGGTAAAGAACCCGCCTGCCAATGAAGGTAAATGTAAGAGAGGCGGGCTCAATCTTTGGGTCTGGAAGATCCCCTAGCGCAGGAAACAGCAACCCACTCCAGTATTCTTGCCTGGAGACTCCTATGGACAGAGGAGCCTGGCAAGCTACGGTCCATGGGGTCACAAAGAGTTGGACATGACTGGAGTGACTTAGCACACACGCAGGTTTGCGTGGAATCAGGGTTGCCTTCCTGGAAGAGGAGGCCTGCAAGCCGGGGTTTGGAAGAATATAGGCTCCACCGCTGACCTGAGTCCCGGCGTTAGAGCGGGTGCACTGTGCTGCACGCCTGCTTGCTCGGTGGGGGAGCCTCCTGCCGGGTGCTGTTCCAGGACCTCCAAGAGTGGCTGTCGCCTCCAAGGGATCCTACACAAACTGAGCTGGGCTGTGTTCAGGGTGATTCAGGGGTGTATCTGAGCGTCATGGGTGAAAGATGAAACTGCAGTCTTTCCACTGACTCACTGTCACTTTCCCGTTGTGAGCTTCCCGTGGCCCTGGGGAAGTGTTGAGGCTCCAGGAGCAGCCTCTTGCCCACAGCAACAGGGCGTGGGAGAAAACCAGGCGTGTCCTGGGACTGGGCACCCACTCCTTCCCTTGCCAGCAGCGTGGATTCCCCCATAATCTCTGGTTCCCAGATCCAAGGCTTGGGAGAGGACAAGCTGTCCAGAGCACCACCAGCCTCTACACACACACACTTAAACACACACACACACACACACACAAAGTGTCCTGGCAGGAGGGCCAGCCAACACAATGCCTTGGATGAGAAGAAAGAAATGGGCAGACGCCCTATCCAGGAGTTACATCTGCCAGGAGCCCCCATAAGAACAGCAAACTAGGGTCCCAGGGGCTGGGTGGACCTCACTGAAGTGTGGGGAAAAAAGGGACCCAGGGAGGGCCAGAGCGGGCAGCCAGCTGCCGGGCTGGGAGCCCACAGAGCCCACCACAGGCTTCAGGCCCCCAAATAGACCAGGAAGTCCCAGAGGCTGGGCCCCAGCTGCCAGGGAGGCCGGTCCTGCGAGGAGGGCCCTGGGAAGGCCTGGGCCTCCCAGCCCGCAGCACCTTCCTCTCGGTTGTTCAGCCTCTCAAAGCTGTTTCCTATTTATCAGGGAAGGGGAACACTGTTCAGACTTGAAGCCAACCGGCCCACTTGGGAACTCTCCTACCCCATCAGCTTGGAAATTTCCTGCCCGCAGGCCTATAGATGGAAGAGGGCATCCCCACCCCCTGAAAGGCTTTTCTGAGAAAGAGCCAGGGGCAGCCAGCCGTCTGCACGATGAGAATGGACAACTTCTAGATCGTGCAAGTCCAGTCTGTCTCCATCAGCTGTCCTTGGGCCGAGTGCTGAGGCCACTGGCCCACTGGACCGCCTCTCAGAAACTGCACCGCTGTGAATCCAGCCCTGAAAACGAAGCCCACTGCCTTTCTCTTTTCTTTAAACTGGAATGTGATTGCTTTACAATGTTGCATTAGTTTCTGCTCTACAACAACGTGAGTCAGCCATATGTATACATACATCCCCTCCCTCTTGAGCATCCCTCCTACCCTCCCCCACCCCCATCCCATCTTCTAGGTCATCACAGAGCACCGAGCTGAGCTCCCTGGGCTAGATGTGTATAAGAGACAGGTGCTGCACGCCTGCTTGCTCGGTGGGGGAGCCTCCTGCCGGGTGCTGTTCCAGGACCTCCAAGAGTGGCTGTCGCCTCCAAGGGATCCTACACAAACTGAGCTGGGCTGTGTTCAGGGTGATTCAGGGGTGTATCTGAGCGTCATGGGTGAAAGATGAAACTGCAGTCTTTCCACTGACTCACTGTCACTTTCCCGTTGTGAGCTTCCCGTGGCCCTGGGGAAGTGTTGAGGCTCCAGGAGCAGCCTCTTGCCCACAGCAACAGGGCGTGGGAGAAAACCAGGCGTGTCCTGGGACTGGGCACCCACTCCTTCCCTTGCCAGCAGCGTGGATTCCCCCATAATCTCTGGTTCCCAGATCCAAGGCTTGGGAGAGGACAAGCTGTCCAGAGCACCACCAGCCTCTACACACACACACTTAAACACACACACACACACACACACAAAGTGTCCTGGCAGGAGGGCCAGCCAACACAATGCCTTGGATGAGAAGAAAGAAATGGGCAGACGCCCTATCCAGGAGTTACATCTGCCAGGAGCCCCCATAAGAACAGCAAACTAGGGTCCCAGGGGCTGGGTGGACCTCACTGAAGTGTGGGGAAAAAAGGGACCCAGGGAGGGCCAGAGCGGGCAGCCAGCTGCCGGGCTGGGAGCCCACAGAGCCCACCACAGGCTTCAGGCCCCCAAATAGACCAGGAAGTCCCAGAGGCTGGGCCCCTGCTGCCAGGGAGGCCGGTCCTGCGAGGAGGGCCCTGGGAAGGCCTGGGCCTCCCAGCCCGCAGCACCTTCCTCTCGGTTGTTCAGCCTCTCAAAGCTGTTTCCTATTTATCAGGGAAGGGGAACACTGTTCAGACTTGAAGCCAACCGGCCCACTTGGGAACTCTCCTACCCCATCAGCTTGGAAATTTCCTGCCCGCAGGCCTATAGATGGAAGAGGGCATCCCCACCCCCTGAAAGGCTTTTCTGAGAAAGAGCCAGGGGCAGCCAGCCGTCTGCACGATGAGAATGGACAACTTCTAGATCGTGCAAGTCCAGTCTGTCTCCATCAGCTGTCCTTGGGCCGAGTGCTGAGGCCACTGGCCCACTGGACCGCCTCTCAGAAACTGCACCGCTGTGAATCCAGCCCTGAAAACGAAGCCCACTGCCTTTCTCTTTTCTTTAAACTGGAATGTGATTGCTTTACAATGTTGCATTAGTTTCTGCTCTACAACAACGTGAGTCAGCCATATGTATACATACATCCCCTCCCTCTTGAGCATCCCTCCTACCCTCCCCCACCCCCATCCCATCTTCTAGGTCATCACAGAGCACCGAGCTGAGCTCCCTGGGCTACACAGCAGCTTCCCACTTGCTATTTATTTTACACATGGTAGTATACATATGGNTGCATTAGTTTCTGCTCTACAACAACGTGAGTCAGCCATATGTATACATACATCCCCTCCCTCTTGAGCATCCCTCCTACCCTCCCCCACCCCCATCCCATCTTCTAGGTCATCACAGAGCACCGAGCTGAGCTCCCTGGGCTACACAGCAGCTTCCCACTTGCTATTTATTTTACACATGGTAGTATACATATGGGCCTTCCCTGGTGACTCAGATGGTAAAGAATTTGCCTACAATGCTGGAGATGCAGGAGCAATCCCTGGGTTGGGAAGATTCCCCGTGGACAGAGAAGCCTGGCGGGCTACAGTCCACGGAGTCGCAAAGAGTCAGACACAACTGAGCCACTAACGCTTTTGTTAGTGTATATACCTCAGTGCTCCTCTCTCAATCCGTCCCACCCTCTCCTTCCCCCACTGTGTCCACAAATGCATCCTCTCCGTCTGCACCTGCAAAAAGGTTCATCAGTACCATTTTTCTAGATTCCATATGTAAACCTTTATATGTGCTGCCTTTCTTTTAAAAGCAATAGTAGGGACTTTCCTGGCAGTCTAGTGATTAAAACTCTGTACTTCCATTGAAGGGGGGTATGGATTCCCTCCTGGTTATGGAACTAAGATCTCATGTGCCAGATGATGCAGTTAAAAATAAATAAATAACAGTCATGGATAAACATCATATTTAATTTGTGGTCCATCCAGACAACGGAGTATTTATTCAGAGATTAAAAAGAATAACCTATTAAGTCATGAAAATACATGGAAGAAACAAATGCGTGTTGCTAGGTGAAAGAAGCCAGTCTGTAAAGGCTACAGGCTGTCTGATTCCAAATTTATGATATTCTGGGAAAAGCAACACTGTGGAGACAGCAGGGCTTCCCAGGTGGCGCCAGTGGTAAGGAACCCACCTGCCAGTGCAGGAGACGCGAGTTCGATCCCCGGGTCGGCAAGATCTTCTGGA
This sequence comes from Oreotragus oreotragus, assembly GCA_006410675.1. Classification (NCBI taxonomy): domain Eukaryota; kingdom Metazoa; phylum Chordata; class Mammalia; order Artiodactyla; family Bovidae; genus Oreotragus; species Oreotragus oreotragus. Next base: position 168,042 of record SJYX01015818.1, on the reverse strand, counting down.
GGAGAGCACGGCAACCCACTCCAGTATTCTTGCTGGAGAATCCCACGGACAGAGAAGCCTGAAGGCCTACAGTCCATGGGGTCACAAAGAGTCAGACACAACCGAAATGACTTAGCACTCACGCATGGAGACAGCAAAATGGTCAGTGGTCGCCAGGGGTTAGCAGGGAGGAAGGGATCAATAGGCAGAGCATAGATGATGTTTAGGACAGCGAGACTCTTCTGTTCGATACTGTGAGGGTAGATGCTTTTGTCAAGCAAATGTCATACGTTTGTCAAAACCTGTAGAAAGTGTGATAGCTGTGAACCTTAGTGTAAATACTGGACTCTAGTTAATAATGATGTTCTAATATTGGTTCAACTGTAATGAGCTAATTAGTACCACCAATAAGAAGGGGAACTGTGCCTGTGTCTGTGTGTCTCTATCTGTGTGTGTCTGTCTGTGAGTGTCTGTGTCTGTGTCTATGTGTGTCTGCGTGTGTGTGTGTCTCTGTGTGTGTGTGTCTCTGTGTATGTGTATGTGTGTATCTGTGTGTGTCTATGTATGTATGTGTGTCTCTGTGTTTGTGTGTGTGTGTCTATGTGTATGTGTCTCTGTCTGTGTGTGTCTATGTGTGTGTGTGTCTCTATGTGTGTATGTATATCTGTGTGTCTGTGTGTGTGTCTCTGTGTGTGTCTATGTATGTGTTTGTGGCTGTGTGTGTCTCTATGTTTGTATGCGTGTATATGTGTGTCTCTATGTATGTGTGTGTCTCTATGTGCATGTATATCTGTGTGTCTATGTGTGTGTCTCTATGTATGTGTGTCTGTGTCTGTGTGTGTCTATCTGTATGTGTCTGTGTGTGTGTGTCTCTGTTTGTGTGTGTGTCTATGTTTTTGTGTGTGTGTATCTAGGTCTGTGTCTGTGTGTGTGTGTGTCTGTGTGTGTGTGTGTGTGTCTCTGTGTTTGTGTGTGTGTGTGTGTCAGGAGGGGGATGTCCATGAGAAGCCTTTGTACTTTTCAGCTCAACTTTTCTGTAAACCTAACCCTGCTATAAAGGAAAGTCTATTGATAATAGTAATAACGAATTATACGCAGCACAGGTTTTGTTACAGGTCTGTATCCACTGTAGTTTCCTAGTTTCTTTATGCAACGTTCTGACATCTGGAACCTCGTTGACCCTGGCAGGACTGCCCCCTCCCAGGGCTCTCCAATTCCTGGAGATAATTCCCAGGGAGCCCGTGTTTCGTGTACAGACCAACCACCGCAGAGCCCACATCCCCCTCTTCCATGGGGCTCTTACCTTGGGGCCACCACTCACCTGCTCTCGGGGCAGCACCTCTGCCCAGAGCCCTCTGCAATTATTCAAAGCAGCCCATACTAACCCCGCTCACCCGGCCTCGCCCGCTCCTTTCCACAGAAGCCACAGGACGAGTTCTCGTCCACATTTTTCCTTTCCCCGGCCTCGTGACCGACCTTGGTGGTTCCGCAGGGCCCCTTCCTCTTGGGAACTATGAGCAACAACCTCTCTTTTAAGTGGTAGTTGCCTCCTGATCTGCTGGGCTCTGCATCCTGGAATAATAAGGAAAACTACATTTTAAAAATTGAGGGGGGTGTGGGGGAGGGTGCATATGCATGTGTACCAAGGCACTTTGGTCGTGCCCGACTCTTTACCACCCTATGCCCTGCAGCCCACCACGCTCCCCTGTGCATGGGATTCTCCAGGCAAGAACCCTGGAGTGGGCTGCCATGCCCTCCTCCAGGGGATCTCCCTGACCCAAGAATCGAACCTGCATCTCTTAGGTCTCCTGCACTGGCTGGTGTGCTGTTAATCACTAGTGCCACCTGGGAAGCCATATATATGTACATATAGGTATAGTTATGACTGACTCACGTTGTTGGACAGCAGGAAGTAACACACCATTGTAAAGTAATTATCCTCCAATTAAAAAAGAATAGCAGCTCATTTTGAAGTAAAAAGGTGAAACTACTGCTGCTGCTAAGTCGCTTCAGTCGTGTCTGGGCGACCCCATAGATAGCCCACCAGGCTCCCCCGTCTCTGGGATCCTCCAGGCAAGAACACTGGAGTGGGTTGCCATTTTCTTCTCCAATGCGTGAAAGTGAAGTCGTTCAGTCGTGTCTGACTCTTAGCGACCTCGTGGACTGCAGCCTACCAGGCTCCTCCGTCCATGGGATTTTCCAGGCAAGAGTCCTGGAGTGGGGTGCCATTGCCTTCTCCGAAAAAGCTGAAAAGAGAAAATAAAATGTGTTTGGCCTATGGGATCTTAGTTCCCTAAAGAGGGATCAGACTCATGCCCCCTGCCTTGGAAGCAAGGAGTCCTAACCACTGGACCACCAGGGAAGTCCTAAGAAAGCCTACATTTCAAAGCAGTGCCAACCCAGGGACCTGCACCCTGTGAGGCACTGGACAAGGTATCCACGAGACTCCAGTTTCAAACTTGACCTTGGCTTAGTTTTTTGGGCAGCACGAAAAGACCCCAAACAGAAGGGGGTTTCACCTGCAGGGTAATGACAAGACCCATGTTCTCTGGGACTCCTGGGAGGTGGGAGCAGGGACGGAGGCCCCTTACCCGCCGCATCACTTCCCAGGGGAGTAAACAGAGGCCCAGGTTGGGGAGGGTTTCCCCAAGGTCTCCAAGCTCGCTGATGGCCCAGCCTGCACTCAGCTTTGAGTGGGAAGCCACAGAGGCCGAGTGTGGCTGTGTGCCCTGAGGCTGCCATGCTGCTGGGTGGGTGAGGGTCGGTCCTTTCTGCCACACTGCTGCCAGGTTCTGGTCGAGCTCTTGGAGGCTCTGCCCACCAAACAGAAGGCAGGTCCCAGGCATCCCACCGCCCACTTCCTTCTCCCAGGGTCCTGGGCCTCTCCCAGTCCCGTCACCTCCCAGAGCCCCAGCCCGCGAGTTTGGGGGTCCCCGAGGCTTGCAGATGGGGTCTTAGTGCTGACTCGTGGAGACTCCTCTGTGCCCACAGCCATCCTCTTCCTCCTCACCCCGTGGGTGCAGCAAAGCTGAGAGATGCTCCCAGCTGGACAGCCTGAGGAGGAGGCTGGCTCCTGGGGGCTTACAGCAGCTGTGTGCAGCCCCAAAAATGAACACCTCCAGAGCCCAGGTGAGACAGAAAAGGGGACCCAGCTGCAATGCAATTGCATCAGCTAATGGGGGTGTAGTGGGCTTCCTAGGTGGCTCAGTGGTATAGAATACACAATGCAGGAGACAAAGGTTCGATCCCTGGGTTAGGAAGATCTCCTGGAAACAGAAAGGGCAACCAACTCCAGTAATAACAAGGTAATCCCACAGACACAGGAGCCTGGTGAGCTACAGTCCATGGGGTTGCAAAGAGTCAGACACGACTGAGCCACTGAACAACAGCAATGGGATATATTAGGTGGTGACCTGAACCCTGATGGGCCTGTGGCAGTGCAGTCTGGTTCTAGGTTATATGTGCATGCATGTGTGCATGTGTGTGTGTGCGTGTGTTTCTAGAGGCGGATGAGGCTCTCCTGAAGGATGTTCTTAAGTGGATCTGGTAAAGTTACCAAGAATTGCTCAGACCACTCACATAAATAGCAAGACTGGGCGGGAACAACTTTTGGAGACGAAAATTGTTGGGGAAAGATTGGCGAGCGATGGGAAGTAATAAATCCCACGTCAGTCTGAAGATCCCTGCTCTCAAAGAGGCTTTGGGCCGATGAATAACAATAAGGCTCTGAAACACCAGGACGGGAGGGATCCTGGCTCATGTGCCACTTCCATACGACAACATAGGTAGCACCAGGCTCAGGGCGGGGCTTTCCTCCTTCCAGTGGCTGCAGGCCCGGGTCCCCAGCTGTGCCCTTTAACTCAGCCCAAACCACAGGGAGCTAGCTAGGAGAGTGCGGTCTCCGTGGGGAGGGGAGCTGGGGTCCAGCTCACTGGCGCAGTGACACCAGAGGAATGAGCTTTGTCTGGAAGCCAGTGTCTTCAGCAGAAGGGAGGGAGGGAGCTGAGGGTGATGACGAATGAAGAAGGTCCTTCTTCACACAAGGGTCGTGCAGCCATCAACAGCTGACTTGAGCCTCCAGACCCTGCTGGCGTTCCGTGCCCCTCCATACCTCCCCATAGTAGTAGTTTAGTCGCTAAGTCATGTCCGACTCTTGCGACCCCATGGACAGTAGTCTTCCAGGCTCCTCTGTCCATGGGATTCTCCAGGCAAGAATACTGGAGTGAGTGGCCATTTCCTTCTCCAGATATACCTCCCCTGAGGGCTTCCCAACTTGAAGAGAACGGTTCTGTCTTCTCAAGCTCAGGATGATGAGTCTGCTTTGCAGATGCTGCAGAATCTAGTGGAGTAAGCACTCAGCAGAGCGAGGCAGCGTGAAGTGCCACGTGCGTGCGTGCCAAGTTGCTTCAGTCGTGTCTGACTCTTTGAGACCCTATGGACTGTAGGCCATGAGGCTCCTCTGTCTGTGGGATTCTCCAGGCAAGAATATTGGATTGAGTAGCCATTCCCTCCTCCAGGGGATCTTCCCGACCCAGGGATCAAAACTGCTTCTCTTATCTCCTGCATTGGCAGGCAGGTTCTTTACCACTAGCACCAACTGGGAAGACCCACGTGGCACCTAAAATACAGATTCCCAGGCTGGGCCCAGGCAAGGCTATCAGTCATCAGGTTTGGAAACCACAAAAGAAGCGAAGAGGGTATTTGATTTGGGCCCATGAGGCCAAGATGATTCCTGGTTCAGCCCTCTTGAGCCTTGACCTGCCACTTGAACTTGGGCGATCCCAATCGCCAGCTCCATCTCGGGTTTTCTCCTCTGCACAGTGGGAATCAGCTTTGGCTCTGCCAGCCCATCAGGTGAGAAAATGAGATGTAAACTTTTATAAGCCATCCATCACTGAACAAATGCAAGATGCTGTTATTATGATGTCACTTCCCACGTGTTGTGCTGAGCACAGAGCCACTCCCACGCCAGCCTCGGGCCAGCCCTGCCCCTCTGCCAGCCCTGGGTTCCCAGCCTCCTCTGCAGCTGGAGTCCTCCCAGCTTCTCCTGCATTTATCCAAGCCCCAGGGCCCTCCCTGCAGGAATCAGTGGACTGGTAATTGCAGTCACTGACTTGCATTGTATGTAACGTGTCTCATTCTCCCAGCAGCCCCATTTTTCAGATGAGGAAACTGAGGCTTAGAGAAGATAAGAAATTGTCCAAAGTCAGTGTGAACAAGTGGTGAGGTGGGGATCTCAGCCTCCGGTCTGTCTGGGGGCTTCTGTGCCAAGATCCATGAGCGTTTACCCTCCACCTTCAGGAATTCTGCCAGATCTATTCCCTACCCAGACTGTTATCTATAGCAGTGCATGTAAGTAGATTCTGTACAGTTTATTGATTCATTTGACACATTTTTTTTTTTTTTTTGAGGATCTAAGATGCGCCAGGGACCATTTAGGAACTAGAGACAGAGGGTAAACAAAATGGACAAAAATATCTTTCCGTGTGGGATCTACCTTCCAATATGGTCTTCTGTTTATGGGATCTACCTTCCAATATGGTCTTCTGTTTATGGGATCTACCTTCCAATATGGTCTTCTGTTTATGGGATCTACCTTCCAATATGGTCTTCTGTTTATGGGATCTACCTTCCAATATGGTCTTCTGTTTATGGGATCTACCTTCCAATATGGTCTTCTGTTTATGGGATCTACCTTCCAATATGGTCTTCTGTTTATGGGATCTACCTTCCAATATGGTCCTCTGTTTACCTAATAGATTTTTTTTTTCTGCTTCACCAAGCAACTTGTGGGATCTTAGTTCCCCCACTAGGGATTGAACCCATGTCATGGCAGTGAAAACAGGGAGCTCTAACCATTGGACTGCCAGGGACTTCCTACTTGATGACTTTAGTCACCTTTCAGAGTAATAAAAGAAAAGTTGATGTAGCTACTACAGGTCAAAACTCAGTGTTGTATTTTCTGATCCCATAAGCATGAAACCCATTAAAAATCAAGGTCACCATAGTCTAGCTGAGTGTTCTTCCTTGCCGGAGGTTTGGATCTTAATGCCTGCTCTCATTTGATGAAGAAAGAAAATTTCCATTCTTCAGAAATGTAAATGTGGAATTACGTATGACCCAGGAATTCCACCATTAGATATATACACAGAAGAATTTCAAAAAGAAATGTCCAAATAAATTATGTACGTGTGTCTCTCAGTCGTGTCTGACTCTGCAACCTCGTGGACTGTAGCCGGCCAGGCTCCTCTGTCCATGGGATTTCCCAGGCAAGAATACTGGAGTGGGTGGCCATATCCTCCTCCAGGGCATCTTCCCGACCCAGAGGTTGAACCCGCATCTCCTGCGTCTCCTCCATTGGCAGGCAGATTCTTTACCACTGAGCCACCTGGGAAGCTCAGATAAATACTTGTACACAAATGTTCACAGTAGCACCACTCACAGGAGCTGAAAGGTGGAAACAGCTCACTGTCCAGCAGTGGGTGATGGACAAGCCAAACACAGTCCACCCATATCCACCCATGCAATGGAATATTCCCAGTCGTAGAAAGGAATGAAGATCTGACACAAGCTTCAGCAGGGATGGACCTTGAAACATCATGCTAGGTGACAGGAACCCCACAGAAAAGGTCACGTACGGTATACTTGCATTTCCATGAAATATCCAGAATATATAACTCTGTAGAGACAGAAAGCGAAGGAGTGTTTGCCGGGAATGAAAGGCGGGGATGGGGGATGGGTGGGGGAGGGAAACGTAAAGTGGTTGCTTGTTGGGCACGGGCTCCTTTTAGGGTGAAACGTCTCAGAATCAGACAGAGGTGACCGTTGCACAGCACTGTGAACGCAACAGATGCCGCGGCGGTATAATCCTCAAAACGGTTCACGATTAATTTTCGGTTATGCGAGGTTTCCCCTCATCTTTTTCAAAGGGAGACTTCCAAGTGTTAGCAAGGCGGTAGAGATGTCTTTGCCAAGTGAGATTTTCTCCTTAATGGAATAAAAAGGAGGGGAAGAGAAGAGAATGATATGCTGCCTACTAATCACCACGGTACTTTCGCCGACGGTATCTCGTTGGGTCCTCACAACGACCTTGGGCTGAAGACAGGAAGGTGATAGAGTCTGTATCAGTCAGCTCAAGTGGCCATGTTAAAGTGTCACAGGGACTTCCCTGCTGGTCCAGGGGCTAAGACTCCACGCTCCCAACGCAGGGGGCCTGGGCACAGCTAAGATCAAAGACCCCACGGGCCACAGCTAAGACCTGGCCCAGCCAAATGAATCGCTTTTAATCGCATCCGAAAGAATGAAATACGTAAGAACGAATTTTCAATTACAATGAAGTATCACAGCCTGGAGGGGCGGAGTCTTGGGGGAGAATGGATACATGTATGTGTATGGCTGAGTCCCTTTGCTGTTCACCTGAAACTATCCCAACATTATTGTTAGGCTATATCCCAACAGAAAATAAAAAGTTGCAAAAGAAAAAAAAAAAAGTATCACAAAACTGGACGCTTAAGCAACACACATTTATTCTCTCACTGTCCCGGAGACTAGAAGTTCAAGACGCTGGCAAGTTTGGTCTCCCCCAAGGCCTCTCTCCCTGGCATGGGGGTGGCCGTCTCTCCCTAGGTCATCACACAGCCATTGGTCTGTGTGTGTGAGTCCCTGGTGTCTCTTTCTGAGTCCAAATTTCCTTTTCTCGTAAGGAAACCAATCAGATGGGACTAGAGCCAACCCAAAAGGCTTCGTTTAAATTAACCATCTCTTTAATGGCCCTATCTTAAAATACAGTCACATTCTGAGGTGCTGGGGGTTAGGACTTGAGCATAGTTATGAATCTGAGAACATGCAATTCAGCAGTGTTCCGGTATTTATGGGATGAAGCAGGCAGGGAGAAACTAGAGCAGTCACAGAGCAGGGAGGGAGCAGGACCGCCCAAGAGCCCACGTAGTCTGATCCTCCATTCAAATATTTTCCTCTATGTCGACTGCATCTAGCAGTGTGGATGGCTGCAGATATGGCTGGGGTCCCAGGAACCGTCAAAGTCATCCATTCACACAGCGTCTTGTTTCCGCAATCAGGTCCGTCTCCGTTATAAATTCTTCTCCGTCCAACAACCAGGGAGAACTTCATGGTGGACCTGATCTACCGTCTGGGTGGTAAGTGTGTGATTAGCTAATGAAATCTAATGAATTATGTGTCCACAAACCTGGTGGGAAAAATCTGATGCCTAAGATGCACGCCCTGAGCCCAGCGTTTGTACCAGGAGAGATTGATGGCTACAGCGAGCGCTCGGAATTCAGAGCTGTGTCTTTGTTTAATATGCATCTTTCTTCTCCAGGCATCAAAGAGATTAATTTGTTAGAGTAAACAGACTTCAAAACAGGATTTGGTCTCTGAGAGTCTGTACCTGATTTGGTGTTCCTGGCTCAGACTGCCCCGAGCCTTCATCATTTGGCAGGGGATGGAAGAGGGGGGCGAGGGGGAAGGAGGGAGGAGGGAGGGAAGTAGGATGCCCAGGGAAGTGCCGCTCGCTGGTTCTCCTCCTGCAACTGAAACCCAGAGACAAAGGGCCTCCAACAATGCAGAGGCCAGCCCCCTAGCTCGTTCCTCCCCACCCCCACCGCCTCGCAGGAGCCCTGTCTCCCTACGTTGTCGTCGAAGGTTGTGGCTATGTCATTCCAGCCTGTTTTCAAGGACATCCCCGAAAAGATGCTCACCCGGAGAAGCACATTTTCTCAGGATCAGCTGGTTGGCTGCCCCTCAGCACTGCTCAAACCAGAAACCAGGGACCCCTTCAAGTTCTCCATGCCCCTTGACCCCGGAAGCCAATCCCTAAGCCTTCAGAGACCACCCCCTGTGAAACCCCTCATTCACGTAATAACGCAAGGCCCCTGCTCACGTCCACCAGCCTGCCAGGCTCTTGGCTCTGCTGAATATCACATCTGCCATGTTGCCCTCTCCCAGCCTCCACTCAGGGCAGCTTCTTTGGCCTTGAGTCTTTCTTTTTAAGGTTATACTCCATTTATAATGATTATAAAATATTGACTTGGCATTGAGTCTTAAATACACCCCTCCACCATCAACACTGATTTCCTCCCGCATCCAACTCCTCTCCACCTGCAGAACCCCACCAGCCCACCTCCACCTCCAGGGAGCCTCCCCATCAGCTTAAGGGCTCCAGGAAGACAGTGTCTTGCTCACTCTGTATGCTCTCCTGCACCAAGAACAGTTGAACAAATGCTCGAAGAACTAGTTAATTAATTTAAAGACTTGGCTGCTTAAACATGAGCCAGTCTAAGAGTGGTGGGAGTTTCCAGCACGTCGTCAGAGACCCAGAAGGCTCCGCATCTCCTGGGCTCAGTAACCATCTCCCCACCTCCTACCACCACAGCAGGGCATCACTTTGGGATGAATGGCTGCCACTGGGTCATGTGACCTTGTGGGTCTGGAAGACCTCAGTGAGAAAAGAGGTGCATTCCCCACCTGGGTTGTCATCCCCTGCATCCCTTGATGTACACTGCTGAGAGATTCTGTGTTGCCAACAGACTCTCTGAAGGGTGTCTCTTCCACTAGCATCCTGTTTGCCTTCAATCCCCAAGGGGTAAAAGACCTTTTGGGAAATGAGTCTAGCTCTTCCCCATTCAAACATATCTTTCAATAATTAGAGGGATGGGAAAAAGTCACAGACCCTTTAAGAAGCAGGTTAGGGCAGATATTTTTTAGGGAACCAGATCGTAAAAGGCAAGTTGCTTTAATGAGCCAGGGCTGAGCTAGGGGAGAGGAGGAGAGGCAAAGGATGCTGACAGGAGCCAGCTGGGAAGGGGTCAGCGCTGGGGCCAGGGGACCGAGACCCTCATCTTTTTCCCAGCATGGGCACTAAGACCTAAAAGGGCAGATGGAGCTTTCCTTTGGAAAGCAGTGATGGATACTTGGCTGCAGAAATAGACTCTGGGCCTCATTTATGATCACCGGGAATTAAAGAAACACCACTTCTGTATCCAGCTGTTCCACCCCCAGCCTACACATCCCAGATGGACAGAACAGGCCGGCAACACCCCAAAGCGTTGGGAGCCATCGCCCAGGCCCACCACGACCCCAGGTGTGGGTGAAGCCCCACCATGCACAGGATCCTGTACATCCATTCCCTTCGTGAACTTCCCATGCCGCTCAACTCCCCCCACCCCCCAACAGAGTGTGAGCTCCTGGGTTGGGGGGGTGCCCGTCCCTTGCTCACAGCCCTGTCCTTCTTGCTCAGCTGTGTGTCAGGCACTTGGTGGGCACTGGCACAGCTTTGTTGAATAAACGAGTGAGTGGTCTTTCCACATCTAGAAGAAGCCTGGGGAAAATAGCAGCAGTGATATCTCAAGGGACTGGAGCCACCGTGAGGTATAAAATAAGGACCAGTGACAGCAAGACCCCATCCTTTGCCTGCCATGGGGGGCCTCGGCACCTCCTCTCACCAGCGCAGAAGCCAGGATGACACACAGAGAGCTCTGGAACCCTGTGGATGACCGGGAGATGACGAGGCCCCCCCATCCCCGCCTTATCAGACTCCTGCCCAAGCGGTGAGGGCGGTGGGGGTTGGTGGGGGGGGCGGTTACAGGCTGCTTATTCCAAAACAGCTGAGTTTGCAAAGGGAAGATTCAGGATTTGGGGAGCTTTGTGCTAATCCGTATGCAGGGACACTTTAAGAAAAGAGCATAACAGTATCATCCTTGCACAGGTTTTATTAAACCCTCTGACAGGCGAACTCTTTGCTGGATTCTTCCCAGGGCTTCACGACGGTCCCAGAAAAATCCCACCCACGCTTGCAAGAGAGAGGCCAACCTGGACCTGTTTTTCTCCTGCTGCCCTCCCCCCCTCACATTCTCTGAGCCAGCCAGGAAACCACACTGTGCTACTTTTGAGAAGTAACTTAACTTCTCTGTGCCTCGGGTTCCCTAGCCTTAAAACGGATGCAATGTCAGTGCCTACTTGGCAGTCCTGTTGGAAGCTACAGAAGAGTTANTAAAGGTAAAATTCATCTTTTTCAATTACCCTCTTTAGGACAAGACCCCAACAGAACTTCCATGATCTTCCTACTTTCAGAGAGAGCAAGGTCACCTGGAGAGGTGAGGGAGCTGCCCTTCCCTCACTCACGGAGGCAGACGAGGGAGAAGCAGGTTAGATGCATCTTCTCTAGCCAAGCTGGTATCATCCTCCACACAGAGCACGTGTAGCTGGCTGGCTGAGCTCTTGTTATTCACTCCATGGGATTCAGACTTGTCACAGTAAGGAGAGAATCAGCTTTACAAGACACTCAGGACCTGACCCCACCCTGTGTGATCTCTGGCAACTGCCCCAGGGTCTGGATTTTAACCTCCCTAGAAAGCCATGATTCATGGCCTCCTTCTCAACGCTTGACAGGAACCTCTCAGAATCTGCTGAGGCCGCTCCGACGGGAAATCCAAGGGTGTGGGCACTTTAGAACTATGTCCTTCTGCTGTCAGCAATGGGGAGAGTGTGCAGTCCGGGCTCCCCAGCAAGGAGACACACAGGGAGGCATCCTAACCCCTGAGTCTGAATGAATCGTGAGCAAAATCCAAGAGTAACAGATCTGGAGTAATGAATTCCAACCGCAAAAATGATAGTCATCAACCACGGCTACTGAAAATGTATTGGTTATGTGCCAGATAATTTTCAGCATGTTGGAAAAACTAAAAAATGTACAAAAGTACAATGCTTTAAAGAACTCCCTTGTACCCAACATTGCAGCCATTTTCAGATCATGTCAATCTTGTTTCATCTACATTGTCCTCTTATTCTTCCCCTTCTTCATTATTTTGTTCCAAGCTTATTGGCCCCGGAAATGAAATAAACCATTTCTCCAAGTAATTCTGGTTCTTTTAGTGAGAAATGATACTTAAAGATATAATTTTTTTTTAATTTAGACCAATTAAAAACAATTATTCAAAAGAAAAAAGACTTTACATAGGGGATTTTCATCTGTTTCAAGGTTATATTAATAGAATACAACACAAAATTGAAGTTAAGCCATTATCTGATTAAGCATTATCTGTTATAGCTAACCTAGAAAAGATTAAAGGCAGGAGGGGAAGGGGACCACAGGATGAGATAGTTGAAGGGCATCATCGACTCAATGGACATGAGTTTGAGCAAACTCTGGGAGCTGGTGAAGGACAGGGAAGCCTGGTGTGCTGCAGTCCATGGGTTCCCATGTGGGACACAACTGAGCGACCGACTGAAAAGCAGCAGCAATAGCTAGCCTGAATAAACCAGTCTCCAGGGCAACTGTTTTGGGCCTAAATTAACCTGCTTAGGTGACTCACTGATTTTTTTTTTAAAGTAAAAATAATGACCAAATAAGTATAGTATCCCAAGTCTCGTAGGGATTGAAGGAGCACAAGAATTGAGGGAGAGAATTCAGAGAATGATACTGCCGTGCCTGAGGCTCTGTGAGGCTTTGCTGTTGCTGTTGCTGAGTTGCTTCAGTCTTGTCCAACTCTGCAACCCTATAGACAGCAGCCCACCAGGCTCCGCCGTCCCTGGGATTCTCCAGGCAAGAATACTGGAGTGGGTTTCCATTTCCTTCTCCAATGCATGAAAGTGAAAAGTGAAAGTGAAGTCGCTCAGTCCTGTCCGACTCCTAGCAACCCCATGGACTGCAGCCTACCAGGCTCCTCCGTCCATGGGAGGCTTACTGGCTTGCTATTTGAAACATCAAGGAACTTGATGGAAGCTATTGCCTGCAAGTGGCTATGGTAAGAAGGCTTATCTAGGGTGGGGGTAGGGGGCGCCAGAGGGGAGGTGATAGCCTGTCTGATATCAAGAGGACTGGTAAGTTTAATGGATAGGTATGAAAGGCCTGGATTCCATTATCAGTTCAGTTCAGTTCAGTTCAGTCGCTCAGTCGTGTCCAACTCTTTGAGACCCCATGAATCGCAGCACGCCAGGCCTCCCTGTTCATCACCATCTCCCGGAGTTCACTCATACGTCCATCGAGTCAGTGATGCCATCCAGCCATCTCATCCTCTGTCGTCCCCTTCTGCTCCTGCCCCCAATCCCTCCCAGCATGAGAGTTTTTTCCAGTAAGTCAACTCTTCTCATGAGATGGCCAAAGTACTGGAGTTTCAGCTTTAGCATCATTCCTTCCAAAGAAATCCCAGGGCTGATCTCCTTCAGAATGGACTGGTTGGATCTCCTTGCAGTCCCAGGGACTCTCAAGAGTCTTCTCCAACACCACAGTTCTAAAGCAGCAATTCTTCGGCACTCAGCCTTCTTCACAGGCCAACTCTCACATCCATACATGACCACAGGAAAAACCATAGCCTTGATTAGACAGAACTTTGTTGGCAAAGTAATGTCTCTGCTTTTGAATATACTATCTAGGTTGGTCATAACTTTTCTTCCAAGGAGTAAGCGTCTTTTAATTTCATGGCTGCAGTCACCATCTGCAGTGANATGACCACTGGAAAAACCATAGCCTTGATTAGACAGACCTTTGTTGGCAAAGTAATGTCTCTGCTTTTGAATATACTATCTAGGTTGGTCATAACTTTTCTTCCAAGGAGTAAGCGTCTTTTAATTTCATGGCTGCAGTCACCATCTGCAGTGATTTTGGAGCCCCCCAAAATTAAGTCTGACACTGTTTCCCCATCTATTTCTCATGAAGTGACCAGATGCCATGATCTTAGTTTTCTGAATGTTGAGCTTTAAGCCAACTTTTTCACTCTCCTCTTTCACTTTCATCAAGAGGCTTTTCAGTTCCTCTTCACTTTCTGCCATAAGGGTGGTGTCATCTGCAATCTGAGGTTGTTGATATTTCTCCCAGCAATCTTGATTCCAGCTTGTGCTTCTTCCAGCCCAGCATTTGTCCTGATGTACTCTGCATAGAAGTTAAATAAGCAGGGTGACAATATACAGCCTTGACGTACTCCTTTTCCTATTTGGAACCAGTCTGTTGTTCCACATCCAGTTCTAAATGTTGCTTCCTGACCTGTATATAGGTTTCTCAAGAGGCATCTTGTAAGTAGACATTCTTAAATAAGATAAGTGAGCCAACAGGTAAATATCACAAGTGACTCATTCATATGTGATTGTTCAGACATCCCAAGAACCCCCTAACCTGTGGTTCCTGAGGCTGTCTTCACCAAAGCCTGCATTTCTATGAAAAAGACCAGAATAGGTAAGTCAAGAATAGGTAAACCCAGAATAGGTAACTCCACCTGTAAATCACCAGCAGAGTTCCCAGAAAGATGCAACCAGCCTTCAAAACCCTCCCAGCCCCACTGGGGGAGAGGCACCTGCCTCCCTGTCCTTCCCTACCAGCCCGAGTCCAGCGCTCCTTTCCTCCTTGCCTTAGCAACCGAGGGGTGCTCCATGCAGGCCCACTGTCTGGGAATAGGTTGGAGAGAGGCGACACATCACATTCCAGGGAGACCCAGCTGAGCCACACTGATTGACATGCCTGTCCTGGTGTCACTGGGTCCCATCCTGGACCCTGAGCGGCTGGGCCCACCCTCAGAGGTTGGGTCACCCTGCGTCTCTGAAATCAGAGGACTGGGCCTCCAGCACATCCAGCACTGGATCAGAGTCAGACAGACCTCGTGGGATCCTAGAACCTCTTCTGTGATATCATGGGCCCGTTTTTAACTCCCCTGAGCCAATTTCCTCTCAAGAAAGATGAAAAGAATTCCCTGGCGGTCCAGTGATTCCTTGGCGCTTGCACTGCAAGGGGGAACACGTTCGATCCCTGGTGGGGGAAACAAAGATCTCACACGCTACACAACCAAACAAAACAACAACAAAAACCTAAGCAAGTCAAGAATAAATTCGTTAAAAAAGAAAAATGGAGATGATAGCCAAGCATCCCTCAGGACAAAATGGGCCAGGCAACTGCCCCACCAGAGTCAGCCCTCAGCAGTCACCAGCAGCTCACTCTCTCTCCCTGCACTTTCTGCTGCCCCCCAGCTCCTGGGAATACAGGGGAGCTGCTGAGGGGTCCAGGCCCTATCTCTAGTTCGGGCCAGACTGCAGTCCACCCACCGGTCTTCTGACCACACAGCAGTGCCCTACTTGACTCCTAGCTCCTGGGCTCCACAAGCTCCCCTGGCCCCTGGGCCCTGTTTTTCGGTGCTGAGGGAGCCCAGACTACAGAAGCATCCAGGCCGACTCCAGCCTGGCCGCCCCGACCACACGATCGTGCTAATTCTGCCAGAAAGGCCAGCCTGTGGTTGGGCAGAGCGTCCATCAAGGCTTCCAGGAAATTCCTTTGAGCAAGCAGAAGCTGTTTGCCGTTCCTGAGCCTCTCCAGCCTGTTCAAATGCGGTTTTCCAATTAAGCTGGGGCCGCTCCCAGGTCTCCTCTTTTTTTTAAAAAAAAAAAAAAAGAAAGAAAAGGTCTATCTACTTTTCCTCTAAGGAAACAAAAATCCTCGAGACACGGATGCTCTTGCCTTTTATTTTTTTATTTAATGACTTCTGGCTGTTTCATTTTTTTCTGAATACCCAGCAGAGCCTGTTCCATTATCCAGAAACATTGTGGGGGCCCTGGTTGGGGTCAGAAAGCTCAGGGAGGAGGGGGGATGAAGCAGTGCCAGTCCTCAAGTTGGGGACCACGCAAGGAAAGATGGATCTGGGGAAAAGGATGACAAGTTCCTCTCTGGATGGGATGGTGGGGACACACTTTGGAATTTCTCATTCTGCCTCTGGGCAGGAAAGTCTGGGAGAGAGTTGGAGACCCAGGGCCAGTTCGCAGGTGTGGGCTGGAGGTTTGAGATCCAAATGAAGCATCAGTACCCCGGGGCTGGATGAGATTTCCAGGACAACGTGGAGGATGCAGAGAGAAAAGGGTCAAGGACGAAATAAGGAAGAGGGTCCCTGGGGAAGAGAAATCATCGGGGATCCTGAAGGAAATTGAAAGAAGGAGGAGGACTAGCAGAGAGCAAGGCCTCAGTGGTCAGGGGAGGGGATGGGATAGCCCAGGCACCTGGCTAGAGACGTCCACTTAGATGAGGCCTCAACGGCCCACCGGACTTGGTGTTTAAAGGGCCGTCAGATCTCCCATAGCTGCTGTGTCCGTTCTGGAACTAGTCTCTAAGATTGGCAGCTTCCACTTTCTCTTTCTTGACATGACCTCTCTCCTGAGACACTCCCTGGCAGAACTGGGCCACCAAGCCGTGCGAAGCCTGGCCTGGGACACCCACAGCCTTGCCATCAGCGGCCAGCCCGTAGTCAGCACCAGACGCCGGTCATGTGCATGGGACATCCTGGGGGCTCCAGTCTGGTCAAGTTCACACGTGATCACAACCCCAGCTGGGAGAACGCCCCAGCGGAGCCCCGTCAGCTCACAGATTTATTTAAAAAATATATATATATATACCATGGGAGACTTCGCCAGAACTTGTTTGATGGCTTGGTGGGGATGGACCCCTAACCAAGAGAGATAAAACATGAACAGTTGTGTGTGTGTGTGTGTGCACGTGGGTGTGCTCAGGGACTAGAGACGCTGCTCAGAAGCTTGCTAATTAAGGAAACTGAACATAGAAAGAGGAGAGGATCGGGTCTGCTAACCGTCGACGGGCACTACTTAAAACATTCCGTCCTCACCAGGCCTCAGGCCACGAGCCCCCACGAGAGCCTGCCCACAGCCTCAGCCAGTGGACCAGGCAGAGATGCTGACCCATGTGACCCAACAGCCCTGTAGAAAGAGCCTTGGAGAGGAGACAGGCCCAGTCCCAGCCTCACCACCGAAACCTTTAAGTTTCCCACCCTGTAAAGTGGGGCCAATGACACTCGACCTGCCAGCTTTTCAGGGCCATTGCTGGAAAGAAATAAAATGAAGGGTTAAAAACTCTCAGGGCAAAAGCCAGTGTAAGACATGATGGCGATGGTGTTGATGACGATGGTTCAAAGGACAGGAGGAGGTTGAGGTCCACCCAGGAGCTCACAGCCTGCTTCAGTTTACGCAACACATTTACATGAAAGAAGCTCAGGAAGATCAATGGTGCCCACAATGCTTTGAATCTCACCACCTGCCAGGAGAAAGTCCCCAGTGTGGCTCCGATTATCTATTTAGAGCCAGCCCAGCCCTTGGCCTCTGTGGTGGAATCTGTTGAAAACTCCCCCTGCCACCAACAATAGCACTTGCCAGAGAAGCTTGACCCTCGCTATGGATCTAATCCCATTTTCTGCCTCCAACATCTGTAGCTGCCTCCTGGGGTGGAGGTATGAGCATGGAGGGGGGATGAGGCTGAAAATATCATTAAGTTTTTTTTAAAAATCATTGGCACATTTACTCTCCTGACCTGCAAGCAGCTTCCTGATCTGAGTTTGAGGAGCCAGGAGGGAGAGGAGGAGGGCAGGTGAGACACACACAAAGGGGGAGATGATCAAACGTCACAGGACACATTAGGGAGACGGTCCACACGGCCGATGGCAGCAGCTCGCGGGGCTCCCGAGTGGTTTCCATGGCAGCCGTGCCTTCCCAGTCCTCACCCCACAAGCTCTCCTTCAGCTCACCTTGCGTCAGCGAGCCAGAGGAGAGATGGAGTATGTGTGACAAATACGCTGATCTCGAGAAAGTCGTGAGTGCACGTGTGTGTGTGTGTGTGTGAGAGAGAGAGAGAGAGACTAGGAGACAGAGAAGGAGGGAAAGGGGAGAGAGGCAGAGTCAGGGTTTCCCTCCAGGATAAGTGATTGAGTCCCTGCCTGGGGCTCTGAAGGCATTTCTGGGGCCTGAGCCCCATGAAAATAATTTAGAAAAATCCATGGATGAGGACGCTCCCCCCAGCCCCCACCGTGGTAGAACAGTGGATAGGAATCCATCTGTCAGTGCAGGGGACTCGGCTTCGATCCCTGGTCCAGGAAGATTTCATACACCACAGGGCAGCTAAGTTGGTACACCGCATCAGCTGAGCCAGCGCTCTAGAACCCACGCTCCAAAACAAGAGAAGCCACCACAAGGAGAAGCCCGTGAGTAGCCCCCGCTCCCCGCAATAGAGAGAGCCCAAGGGTGCAATGAAGACTCCGTGTAACCAGAACAAACAAACAAATTCTTCCATGGACTCAGACATGACAGGATTTGCAGGGGAAGGGAATCCGGGGCCCTTGCTGGGGATACTCACGTAGGAATGCAGAGCCCTGCGGCTTTCTCAG
Source organism: Oreotragus oreotragus (assembly GCA_006410675.1). Classification (NCBI taxonomy): domain Eukaryota; kingdom Metazoa; phylum Chordata; class Mammalia; order Artiodactyla; family Bovidae; genus Oreotragus; species Oreotragus oreotragus. The sequence goes on along the minus strand of SJYX01015818.1, from coordinate 149,908 downwards.
TCTCAGAATCCCTCGGAGAAGAAGGTGTGGAAGGCCCCCTCCCCACCAACCTGAGAAGAGTCTCACCTCCATCCACTGATTCCTTTCTTTCTTTCAATGATTTCTGGGTGCCCGCATGGGCTGAGCTCAGGACTGGGTTGCAGGCAGAGTCCCGTCCAGACGCATCAACCATTGCCTCTCCTGCCCACCGGGGACTTGCCCACAGGCAGGTCTGAGATTGAATGTGGCCCCTTGATGTGTCTTCAGTTTCCGGCTCTTCACTCAGACATCCAGGTGGTGGTGGGAAGTGAGAAGGTTGTCCAGGCGTTTTCCTCTCCCCTTTAACTTCTTCTCTCTACCGTTCTTTTCTCTTGTCTTCTTTTTAAAAATGCTGTTTAACAGTAAGAAAGTCAGCATGGAAAGGAAAGTGAGGCTTTGCGAGGCTGTGTCAGATGTGCGATTTGCTAACTTGCCAGAGGTCCTGCCTCGCTGGCCCTCACAGCTGGGAGATGAGACTTGCTTCTCCCCTCCTGAGAGCAGGGGCAGGGGGTGGGTCATGGCAGGCGGCCAGCCTCACGGCGATGGGTGAAGTCAGGACCACGGGGGCCCAGAGTCAAGTCTGTATTGGCTGCAGCCACGCTGGGCCCTGGAGAGTCAGTCTCCACAGGCGTCTTCCTTCCCCACCCCGGACAAGAGTCTGATATCTGGAGACATCGGAAGATGTGGGGTGAGACTCAGCCTGTCCCAGCAGGACAGGCTCCCAAACAGACCAGATCATTCCAGGTACACAGACCACCACTTGCCCCTGCTTTTCTACCTGGCACCTGGCTGTGTGCTCCACTGCCCTCTGGATGAGCCCAGGCACCTGCCATGGGCTCACCCCGGAAACCAGCTGGGCACCGCCCCAGGAATGAGCATCCTGCCACCCTGTGTCACCCATGTGAGAACAGCAGGACCCATGTCTATGAAGAGCACCTGGAGAAGACTCACCGTGGGCCCCCATTCTTGGGGTCATAGGGGGAGGGGCGTGCTGGCTCCTGCCATGCAGGCAGAGGTCTGGACCAAAGCGCCCACAGGGTGAGGAGACTTCGGGACCTTATTTCCCTGGAAGCAACAGAGGGCGTGTCACGGATAAGACATGAGGCCTGAGGCTAGAGAGAGTCTGGATGGCCCTGTGGTTAGAGCAGGGGCTGGAGAGCCACCTGCCCAGGTTCATATCATATCAAATGAGCTTCCTCCTTATTAGCTGTGTGATCAAGACCATGATCCCCATTTCCTGCCCATAAACTGGGGGAAGCAATGGCATTCTCTCCCTGAATCACCCAGCCAGGCCCTGAATGGGTCCTCCTTTCCCTGCCAGGCCAATACCCCTCCTCCACCACCACGGACAGGACAGGAGTATGGAGAATGGAAAGCCCAACCTTCCAAGGGGGCCTGGCCGCTCCACTCCAGGTACCCCCCTACCATGACAGAGGCAGAGCTGGGCTGAAGAACCAAAGTGAGTGCAGGACAGGGGTCACCCCACACCACACAACTCTAGGGGGTCCCAGTACCAAAGGGCCCTGGCCCGGGCTAAGGACGGCCCTGGAGAAGGCAAGTCAAGACTCACCTGAGAGCCATTTGCACCCTGAAGGCTGTGTGAAGACCAGAGGATGAGCTCAGGAAGCAGAAGGTGGAGGCTGGGCACCACAGTGCCTGGGGCCCACTTTGCCAGGCAGGCCCAGCCTGGGGGAGCATGGGGCTTTGCTTCTCGTGGAGCTCTGCAACCTAGGTTTGTCCTTGACACTGAACAGGGACTGGGAGTCACAGCTTCACACCCTCCCTCCCCTGGGCCTTCTCACACCTGCCTTTCAGGCGACTCTCTGACTGCGGGCACCCTGAGCAAGAGTGCGGTTTCCTCTCAGCCTCTGCTCCTTGGAGACTTCCGCTCGGCGGCAGCAAGACGCGGCTAAAGAGGCAGCAGCCCATCTTTAGGAGGCCTCCCTGCACTGGGGAGACAGACACACAGACAGGCAGGCAGGCAGATGGGTGACAAGGCCAGGCCTGTTCCAGTGCAGGGGAGGCACGTGGGGACTCCCAGGGAGAGAAGGGCGATTAGACGGCAGCAAGACGCGGCTAAAGAGGCAGCAGCCCATCTTTAGGAGGCCTCCCTGCACTGGGGAGACAGACACACAGACAGGCAGGCAGGCAGATGGGTGACAAGGCCAGGCCTGTTCCAGTGCAGGGGAGGCACGTGGGGACTCCCAGGGAGAGAAGGGCGATTAGGGAGATGACAGCTGCAAAAGTGTGTACAAGTGAAAGGTGTGCATGGGCGGTGTGCGTGTGCACACAAGCTAAGTCACTCCAGTCATGTCAGACTCTGCGCGACCCTACGAACCATAGCCCACCAGACTCCTCTTTTCTTGGGATTCTCCAGCCAAGAATACTGGAGTGGGTTGCCATGCCCTCCTCCAAGGGATCTTCCTGACCCAGGGATCAAACCCACATCTCTTATGTCTCCTGCATTGACAGGCGGGTTCTTTACTGCTAGTGCCACGCTGGGAAGACCAAGAGGGTGTGCATACACATGCCAAAGCCTAGGTGTGCAAATGTGTGTGTATGCATGTGTGTGTTTCACGCACGTGTGCATTCAAATGCAGGGATGTTCAAGTGTGCATGTGAGTGTGCATATGAAAATGCTCATTTGTGTGATCACGGAAGGGAAAGAGGGAGAGCAGAGCAGAAAGACACCCACTGTGAAAGCCAGCACCCTCAGGAAGCCCAGGAGGGAGGAGCAGCCGCCCTCCCCACCCTCCCCCACCCTCTCCACCTTCTGTCTTCTTCACCTTCTCCATCCTTGCTGTGCTCCCTGCTGACTCCCTATCTCAGAACCTGAGTTGGTGCACAGGAGGTGCATGGGGACTTGCCCAGCAGATCACACAGAGGTCACTGATGCCTTCCGGTCCAAAATACCATCCCCACACCATCTCCTAACTCCGCTCCTCCCCCTGCCNTCTCCACCTTCTGTCTTCTTCACCTTCTCCATCCTTGCTGTGCTCCCTGCTGACTCCCTATCTCAGAACCTGAGTTGGTGCACAGGAGGTGCATGGGGACTTGCCCAGCAGATCACACAGAGGTCACTGATGCCTTCCGGTCCAAAATACCATCCCCACACCATCTCCTAACTCCGCTCCTCCCCCTGCCTTCACCAGCCAGCCCCCTCCCTCCTAACCTGGACCAGGACAAGCCCCACATCCCTCTCTGTGCTGTCCTCCCTGGCCCACCAGTTCCAGGCTCTAGATACTTGGGACCTTGCAGATCCCAGTCTGTTTCTGCCCCTCTCCCCCACTTCTCCCTCTCTTCCTCCCACCTGACCCCCCTCCTCCTTCTACCTGGCTCTCCTGACCCCCTTCTCCACGGCTGACCCCTTCATCCTTCAGGAAATCAAGCAGATGTTCCTCTCTCCTGGATTCCTTTCCTGCCCCCAAGCCTGGGTTAGAGGCCTCCCCACATCAATCATGGTGGATTAGAATTACCTGACTACCTGTCCCCGCTACCCCAACCTATCGTCTGCTAAGAGCACCACTGGGTCCCATAGCTGGTTGTGTGCCCACTGCCTGGCACATGTAGATGTCCATGGAATATATGTGGAATGACTATATATGGAACCAATGATTGGACTGAAATGAGACTGGGAGCATCTTCCGAATGGCCACTGGGAGAGCCACCAGTCTCGCACCCACACTTTCACCCCTCCAGCTCCTCTCCCCCACCAGCCCCCACTATCACAGCCCAGCTCCCACCCCAAGGCAGCCTCAGGCTGGCGGCCCTGCCATCTCCTAGTGCAGATTCATCAGCTGTTGCCATGGAGACCGGCCAGCAATCATCACGGTGCCCTCCTGCTTCACAGAGCCGGCAGAGCCAAGGGGGTGGCCAGCTGTGCACAGAGAGAATGCGCCCGGCAAGGACCGCACCTGGACTCAGACCAGCCTGGGCTGGCCCCGCCCACCCCACTCTGCTTCCTTGGTGTGATCTCTGCTCACCTCCTGAGACACACAGGTTTTGAGAGATGAGATGAACCACGCAGGGCAAGAATGTGTTGAGTTGCAGCAATCAAAAACCCTAGCACCAAGGAAGACAGCTCTCCACAGCCCACCTGGATCTTGGCCTGGAGCTGAGCGCCTGCATCTCAGGCAGGCCTGGGCCCTGATACAAAACCTACCCACTCACTTCTCTCCCAAACGTGGACTCAGCCCAGCTGCTGGGCTTTTATCAATATCGGGGTTGGGGGTGGGCGGGGAACCACAGACTTGGCTGTGTTCTCGATAGTCAGACAGGAAGCGCTCCCTTTAGTTAAATGAGAAATGGATGGATGAATGGATAGATGGATGGATGGAAGTAGGGGAGGAAGGTAGCAAATAAAGGCATCTTTCTTGGAGCAAAGACTTACAGAGACCACGAAGCTGGCTGAGAGCTGGGGAGGCCCTGAGAGCCCCAGTCACTGGGCCATGGGCCTCCAGAGTCCAGTTTGCTTCAGGAGTAGTGGTGAGGAAGGAGGGAAACCCCAGCTCTCAGCCCCTCTTCCCCTTGATCACTTCACACCTCCAAGGCAGGACGAAACCCTTCCACACGAGGCATGAAAGCAAGAATCCCCCCAACCAGCTCATCACAGCCAGCTTCCCGCCACACGCCCATCACACCACCCAGAGAGTCACTACCTGCCAGAACACACAGAATGATGTCCTCACCTCACTGCCAGGGCAAACGAGACACAATGAAATGAGGACTGTAGCTAAGGGATTGTCCTAGACGGGTCTCCCTGTGAACAAACTTCAATGATGCCAAGAATTGCCTTAAAAGGCAGAGAATTTCTTGTGTGCTTCATTCATCTAAAAAAACACTGAACAGAAAGTTGGGGCAAATTTAGAGAAAAGGTGACTAAATATAAGTTTTGGGGAGGATAATAGAGATAAAGCATGCCCTAAACTCTTAGGCGACCTGATGGTTTTCTGAGAACCATATTTAAGCCCCAGTGAGGGATTAGCGACATCGGATCACCCCATTTCACAGAGCAGGACACTGAGATGTGGGTGATTGAGACTTGCCAGTAACACAGGGCGTGTGAGAAGCCACACGTGAGAAGTGTGATTAGGTCATCCCTACAGAGCTCAACTTCCCTTGGGCTTCCCTTGTGGCTCAGCTGGTAAAGAATCCACCTGCAAGGCGGGAGACCTGGGTTGGATCCCTGAGTTGGGAAGATCCCCTGGAGAAGGGAGAGGCTACCCACTTCCAGGATTGTGGCCTGGAGAATTCCATGGACTGTATAGTCCGTGGGTCGCAGAGTCAGGCGCAACTGAGTGACTTTCGCTTTCACTTCACAGAGCTCAGCATCTCCGACTTGTTTCATGACCTTCCAGGCTAACGATGAGCACGACCTTGACAGCTTTTGGGAAATTGACAGACTACGTTTGCTGTTTGCCTAGAGCTCCTGAAAAGTAGACAGTCCTGGAAGTTTTCATCTTAATTCCTCCCAAGACTCTTGCCGACACTCGCTGGCGTGATAAAAGCACCAGTTCCTAATGCCCATCAGTGTTTGTTGAGTGAATGAACGACCTACAAAATCATCAGCTATTGCTATTGCTACTGTAATGCTGCGTAAGAGACAATTCCTCAAATCTCAGCGGCTTACCATAAGCGTTGACTTCTTTTTCTTTTTCATGGACAGAGGTGAGGAGGATCAAGTGTCTCCCTTTTGGAACTGATAGCTACAGGCAGCCCGTTCCGCTCATGGTGAATAGCCCAGTCCTGTAACCTCATTTAAAGCCTGTGCCAGGGACTTCCCTGGTGATCCAGCAGCCAAGACTCTGTGCTTCCAATGCAGGGGGGCCAGGTTCAACCCCTGATCAGGGAACTAGATGCCCCATGCTGCCACTAAAGGTCCTGCATGCCACAACTAGGACCCGGTACAGCCAAATAAATTTAAAAAAAAAAAAAAAAGCCTCTGCCCACATCACAAACACTCTGTGTGACCACATCCAGCGTCAATGCGGTGGGGGTCAATTCTGCCCCCTCTTAGTGCAGAGCACTGCAAGGCCCCACTCGAAAGACCCAAGCGTGAGATACTATCCAGGGAGGGAAGGAAGAAGTGGAACCAAGAAACCAACGACAAACGACAAAATGGAAACAGGCAAGAGAACCTGTCTCGTGCAGGATCGTCTTGGCAGGATGTGTGCACAGTACAAAGTCTCAGAGTAACTGCTACCACGACCAGCGTCCCTACCGCTGGGCAACACAGTGACCACAAAGAGGGCCACCTGCAGAAGGGAAGAGGGTGCAGGGCAGAGGGACCCATCACAAGGGGACCAAAGCTGCGGACCGGGCCCATTAACCTGGTTCTAAGAAGTCCCCCAGGGGCAGCTGGGTCTGCAAAGCCTTTTCAGAGAAAGGAAATAAGGGGGGAAAGTTAACCCATCAGGCTCTGTGTCAGCGCATCCCTGGACCTCAGGTACACGTGACTGGCCTGCACACACACGAACACACACACTCTCTCCCTGCCACTCCCCCAGAGAGACTCATTTCAGAGGTGTGAATGCACTGAGTCCGCCTGTCTCTGGGCTGCTGTGAGTGTAAGATGAGAAATGCCTGGGATGGCGACCTCAGCCCCGGACAACACCTGGATGCCACCTGCTCCTGGGGACGAAAGGACACTCCTGCCAGCTCTGCTTGTTTTCAGAAGTTTGTCTGCTTTCCTTCCCCCCCACCCCACTTTCCCAAACTCCACTCACTGAAGAGAATAACGTAAACACTCACGATGGCATTTTAATCGCCTCGGAGCCATTGATCATTATTATGAATCTGGGAGTAACCCAGTTATTAATATTTGACAGTGTAATCACGCAGCGTGCGATTCGTCATAAAATTGTAAACGACCAACGAGGCTTTTCTTTTCCAAGCACTTTCTCGCCTGTTGTCTCAAAGGGGAAGAGTTATTCTCCCAGTTAGGGTGATTGGAAAACAGGATCAAGAAGGGTCAGACCAGGACTCCCCTGGTTGTCCAGTGGTTAAGACTCCACTGCAGGGAGCAAGGGTTGGAGCCCTGGTTGGGGAACTAAGATCCCACATGCTGCAAGGTGTGGTCAAAAAACAAAGTCAGGCTGCTTGCAACTGGGGAATGGGGCCTGCATCAGCGGGGATCAGAATCTGGCAGCCTTCTCCCCACTCCCATCCTCTCTACTGCCCACTGACCCCCAGGCCGTGGGAGATGCAGGCTTCCTTTTCAGCTGCTCAGGACTCCCTCACATCTCCTTCCTGCCCTGAGACTTCAGGTTCCCGCCTCACTCACCAGCCCATGTCTTGCCCTAGAGGTGCCGCCCCGCCCCCCAGGCTCTGGCCCCACCCACCATCTCCCCATCTGACTCCTCCCCGGCTCCTGGTTTTCCTTCTGCGTGGCTGCCGTCCAGCCTCCGTGCACAGATGTGTTCATGCCTCGTCCCTGCAAACAGCTTGCTCTCCATGCAGGGCCCCCTCCTGCAAACACACAGATGGCCTCACTGCTATGTTGGCTCAGGTTTCCCTAAGTCAGAGGCAGCGGGTTCTCTGGGCAGTGACCCAGGATGATGGAGTGGCGGGGGGTAGGGGGTGAAACAGGGAAGAAGGAGCAAGTATAAAGGGCGAGCTGGCTGCACCTGGACACCTGGGGACGCTCCTGCTGGGAACCTCTTCCAAAGAATGAGGACAATGAGCCTGAGAACCGACCACTGGGAAGAACCAGCCGCTGTGCAAAGCTACTCCACAAAAAGTTATTCGGTTTCCCTGTTCCACAGGACAGCCAGGATGAGGGTGCCCAACTGGCGGGCTGGCATCCCTTGGTGCTGGTTGCCTTCTCAGGGTCTCCCTTAGAGTCTGGGTCAAGCCCTAAGCACCAGGGCCTTGGACTTGCAACTCAGCCTGGGTCCACACCCACCACTGGGTGACATAAGGAGATGCTAACACATCACCCTGGAGACCAAAAGGTGCCGCCCCGCCCCCCAGGCTCTGGCCCCACCCACCATCTCCCCATCTGACTCCTCCCCGGCTCCTGGTTTTCCTTCTGCGTGGCTGCCGTCCAGCCTCCGTGCACAGATGTGTTCATGCCTCGTCCCTGCAAACAGCTTGCTCTCCATGCAGGGCCCCCTCCTGCAAACACACAGATGGCCTCACTGCTATGTTGGCTCAGGTTTCCCTAAGTCAGAGGCAGCGGGTTCTCTGGGCAGTGACCCAGGATGATGGAGTGGCGGGGGGTAGGGGGTGAAACAGGGAAGAAGGAGCAAGTATAAAGGGCGAGCTGGCTGCACCTGGACACCTGGGGACGCTCCTGCTGGGAACCTCTTCCAAAGAATGAGGACAATGAGCCTGAGAACCGACCACTGGGAAGAACCAGCCGCTGTGCAAAGCTACTCCACAAAAAGTTATTCGGTTTCCCTGTTCCACAGGACAGCCAGGATGAGGGTGCCCAACTGGCGGGCTGGCATCCCTTGGTGCTGGTTGCCTTCTCAGGGTCTCCCTTAGAGTCTGGGTCAAGCCCTAAGCACCAGGGCCTTGGACTTGCAACTCAGCCTGGGTCCACACCCACCACTGGGTGACATAAGGAGATGCTAACACATCACCCTGGAGACCAAAAACTGATGCTGGACATGTGAGGTGCCCACACAGCCCGGGGGTTCAGTCCACGGTCCTCTCCCTAAAGCGTCCCGTTGCTCTGCAGTCCTCATGGGCTTCAATGGACAACTCCATAGTCCCCAGGATGTTTGGAAATTTCAGATCAGTCATCTCTCCGAGACTCACCAGCCACACTGCCGTCACCAGGACCCAGTCGACCTGACTTTATCCTGCAGTGCTGGGCGGGGGTCAAACAGTGTGTGATGCTCCCGAAACTCAGTGTCAGCATGATCGAATTATTGTGGGTTAAACTGCGTTCCCCCCAAAAGGTCACGGTCAAGTTCTAACCACAAGTACCTGTGAACACGAACTTCTTTAGGAGTAGGGTCTTTCCAGATATCGTCAGTTCAGATGAGATCACACTGATGAGTGTGACACTGAATTCAATGACTTCTTACCCTTATAAGAAGAAGTAAAGGGACATTTGGACCCAGACACACACAGGGGAGAAGGCCAAGGGACAGCAGAGGCGGAGATTGGATTGATGTGTCTGCAAACCAGGGACCGCCCAGGAAACTGGGAGAGAGGCCTGGGGCAGTTCCTCCCTCAGAACCTCAGAAGGAGTCAGCTTCACCGACACCTTGACCCTTGACGTCAGACTTCAGGCCTCCACACTGCGAGAGAGTAAATGTCTGTTCTTTTAAGCCCCAGGTCTACGGTGACTTTTGAACTGTCCTTTAGGATGGGTGGGGGCTGGTTGCCAGCAGAGCCAACCCTGTGATTAGAGGGTTGGAATTTTTTTTTTTTTTTTTCGGCTGCCCCAGAAAACTTCCGTGGCCAGGGACTGAACCCATGCCCCTACACTGGAAGTGTGGGTTCTTAGCCACCGGACCACCAGGGAAATCCAGAGGGTTAGAATTTTCAGTCCCACTCCCCTGACCTCCAGGAGGGTGGAGGGGCTGCAAGTTGAATCAGTCGCAAATGACCGATGATTTCATCAATTGTGCCTGTTTCCTGAAGCCTCCATGAAACACAAAAGAACCGACTTCCGGGTTGGTGAGCACGGGGAGATTTGGGGAGGACACTCAGAGAGGGCACGGAATCCCCACCCCCTTTCCCCAGACCTTGCCCTCTGCATCTCTTCCATTGGGCTGCTCCTGAGTTGCATCTTTTTATAATAAACCAGTGAGTGAAAGGACTTCCTGGGTTCTGTGAGTCATTCTAGCAAATTAACCAAACCCAAGGCAAGCGTCATCGGAACCTCAGTCGTGTGAGGTCAGTGAAAAGTGCGGGTGGCAACCAGGGCTTGGGATGACATCTGAAGTTGGGGACAGTCTTCTAGGACTGAGCCTATAACTTATGGAATCCGATGCTGCCTCGAGGTAGGTCATGGCAGAATTAAGTTGAATTGTAGGACCCCCAGTTAGTGTCAGAGAATTGCTCGGGGCGTGGGGGACACCACACACACACACTTTGGAATTGGGACCTGGAGCCCTTGTACACCTGTACACCATTATCAGGGCAGTGGAGAAGGCCGAACTTGGGAGTTAGAAAGAGCTCCGTGCAAAACCCAGCACTCCAGGGACTTCCTTGGAGGTACAGTGGTTAAGACTGCCTTCCAAAGCAGAGAGTGCAGGTTTGATCCCTGGTCGAGGAACTAAGATCCCACATGCCTCAGGGCCAAAAAACCAAAACATAAAGCAGAAGCAAAATTGTAACACATTCAGTAAGAACTTTAAAAATGACCCACATCAAAAAAAAAAAATCTTAAAAAACCCAGCACTCCTATTTTCTCAAAGAGAACAGCTCTCCAGCCTCCCTCCAGCACCACTCCAGACATCCCAGCCCTACTCTTGGTCCAGGAGAGCTTGTTCCCCAGGCCTGTTGAAGGCCAGAGCCAGGCGCTGCCAGGACGGCACCTGGGAGGTGGCCATGGCAGCAGCAGCCCAGCCCAGCCCAAGATGACAAGACAGAAGCCATTAATCATCCTTCCCCGGTTTTGTCAGGCCCCACAACCTCCTGTAGGTACCACGTAAATACACTTAACCTTAAAAGGCTGGGTGGCAGCCCCCGGGAAGGGAGAGCTAAAGTCCCCACCTGCCAGGAGGAGCCCCCACTCCCTCCCTCCTCCTCCTTGACTCTCTCAGTCATAAAAGAGGAGAGAGTTTAAAACAAGGAGGAAGAGCTCATTGTAAACCTAGCCCATCCATCACACTGATGATGCTCTGGCCGCCAAGAATCCAGGGATGTTTGCCAAGGAGAACAAAGGCCAAGGAATGATGTCAGGGTGAACAACAGGGCTTATCTGTCTCCCTTCCCCAGGGGGCTGCTAAACTCCCTGATGACCGGGCCTTTCCTGCCAAAGGGGATGAGTGCCCATGAGGGCCCTGGGCTGAGGCGGGGCTCTGTCTGGGGTCTGACGCCTGGGGGCCTGCTAGGCTGGAAGAGGACGCCCTGCCACACCTCACTTGCCCTCACTCCATCATTCATCCAGCAAAGACACTGAGCACCTTCCCAGTTCTGGGCATGGCACTAGTTGCCAAGGACGCCGGGAGAAATCAAAAACAGTCTCTGACTCCAAGGGTCTCAGAGTCAGTGGGTGTGGGTAGGCAGGCTTGCAAGAAATCATTTCCAGAATGCAAGTAAATCCCAGGATAAGGTAGGGAGGTGGCACTGTGGAGCCTTTGAAAGGAGAAAGGAGCACAGATGGTTGGAGAGGGGAATTTGATCTGGGTCTCACGGCATGAGTAGGAGTTTTCTACACACAGAGAACATGAATAGAGTGGCTAGGACATGGGGAGCAATAAGACAGAGGCCAAAGTGGGGTCCTAGGCCAGTGAAGCCAGTCCCAAGCTCCTGCGCCTGCCCGCTGCCACAAAGTAGTGGCCACTGAGCTATGCCATCCAGATTTGCCTTTAATGCTGGACACATTGCCCCCAGCTGGCAGTACACTCAGGAGTGGCCTCGGCTGTAGAGACACCCCTCCCAGGGCTTTACCCTTCCCTGGGGTGCCACATCCTGGAGTCTGCAGATGAAGGCCTGTGGATAAAGGACTAGTTGGCTCCACCCTGCCCAGCATAGCTCTAAAGTCCAGGCTCTCCTTCTGCCCACTCTGCTTCTTCCCTCCCTTCATTCTCTAATGAAATTCCCTTGGGCTCAGGACGCCTCCCAGGAAACCAAACTCGCAATACAAGCAAACGGTGAAGGGAGGGCTGCAATTTAGAAATAAGTGGTCAATAAACCAGACCAAGCTTCCCTGATGGCTCAGTGGTAAGAACTCACCTGCCAATCCGGAGACTTGGGTTCGATCCTAGGTGGGGACGATCCCCTGGAGAAGGAAATGGCAACCCAGTCCAGCATTCTTGCCTGGGAAATCCCATGGCCAGAGGAGCCTGGTTGGCTACAATCCATGGGGCCACTAAGAGTCAGATTATGACTTAGCAACTAAACAAAAACAAACCAGATCAGAAAGAAAAGCTCCCGACCAACTGGAAACACGAACTCATTCCAATTTCACCATCAAGTCTCACTCTGCTGCTAAAACACCCTCCACGGAGAGCAAGGATCAGAGGCTTCCCAGGGGGCAGCTTGCGAGGCCGTGTCCTCCACGTCCCCCAGGTTCCTAAACCAGGACACTGTTTGAGAAGGACATTACCACATGGTGGAGGAGCATGACCTGAAGCAACACTGTAAGGTCAGGAGTGGGACTGCCAGGGGTGGAAGTAACACGCAAGGTTACAGTGACACAGGCTTCCCTGGTGGCTCAGATGGTGAAGCGTCTGCCTGCAATGAGGGGGACCTGGGTTCGATCCCTGGGTTGGGAAGATCCCCTGAAGAAGGAAATGGCAACCCACTCCAGTACTCTTGCCTGGAAAATCTCATCGACGGAAGAGCCTGGTGGGCTACAGTTCATGGGATCACAAAGAGTCAGACGCGACTGAGTGACTTCACTTTCACTATAGTGACACAGAAGATGCAGAAAGGGACTCCCCTGGTGGTCCAGGGACTAATACTCTGTGCTCCTGATGCAGGGGGCCCGGGTTCAAATCCTGATCAAGAACTTCGATCCCGCATGCCACAGCTAAGTGTTCCCCTGCTGTAAATTAAAAAGAAAAAAGATCCCGTGTGCTGCAGCTAAGACTGAGCACAGCCAAATAAACAAACATCTTTTTTAAAAGATGCAGAAAGACATGTCCCAGATCTTCAGGAAGGGAACCAAGACATTGGCGCTCAGAGTATCTCAAAGCCACTCCTGATTTAACAGACTCCTGGAATCCACAAACATATATACACATATGGGTCCAAATCATAGCTTGCCTGGCCACCGTGCACTCCCCACTCCAGGAGGACCAGCCCACTGAGTTACCTGGGCCAGGAGATAGAGGTACATGGGCCCTTAAGGTGGGAAACCCGGAGAAGCAGAGCTCACCTCCTCCTCTTCGTCTCCTCTCTAGATCCCTGTCTGAGAAGCTCAAGGTTGGAGACAAATTAATTTATTTGCCTTAGAGTGCTTGAGTTTATCCATTAATTACATTCACCCTCCCAAGCCATTTTCCATAAACATCCCGGTGCCTCTGGTGGGGCGCTAACCCAATACCCTGCTTGGAGTGGCTGGTGAATTGCACTTGTCCCTTTGTTTACTATGAGCAAATTGTTATTGCCAGGGGTTCATTAAATAAGGCACACAGTATGCTGTTCACTTATTTTGGCCTGCCTGGCTGTCTTTATTTGCGGGTAGAGAGGGAGGCGATTGGCACAGGTGACTACAGACACCAGTCCCTGCAGGATGGATTGTCCCCATGATAGGGTACAGGTGGGCACACATTCTGCCCGCTCAACTCCTCCCGTCAGACCTCGGGGACCTGCAGCCCAGGGGTATGGCAACTCTCTGCTAGGGAGTGGGCGAGGCCAGAGCTTGGGCCAGGTGGAGACCCACCCCTTAAGGTGAGACCATGGAAGTGACCTGGGCACAGAGGGAGCTTTGGGACTGCCCCGGTGGCTGGGGTGACACAGGCGGGAGCCTCCAGGAGCAGCCCTGAGTCTGAGGTTTGGGGGAACTGATTAGAATCTCAAGAGGTGGCTTGAAGCCTGAGAGCAAGGCCAGGTAGAAGCCTAGGAAATAACTGGGGACAAGGCAGAAGGGCCACAGAGGGCCAGGGGGGCAGGAGAGCGCAGAGCAGGACCACGCAGGACAAAGCACTTGGGGTGATAGCTGAGGGTGAGCTGCAGGTGCAGATGTGACATCCCAAGGGCCTGGACAGGTCGGTACAAGGGGAAGCCAGGGAGGGCCTGCAAGCTGGCCCTCAACAGGTACCGAGCGTCTCGACCCACCTGGCAGACCCAAATCTGGGCCACGTACCCATCCCTAAGGAGGGGGCCAGACAGACCTCCTGGAGAGCAGGGTGCGGAGGGGCTTCCATGCACTGAGACAGAGCAGGAGGCAAGAAAGAAGAGCGCTTGGAACTGTAAGAGGCCCCAGGAGTAACCCTGGAGCCGCCACCACGGCTGCAGCAGGTCTCGGGGGAGACCGGGCAGCTTCTCACCTGTTGCACAACCGCCGAAGATGCTCCTTGCCACCGNCAGAGCAGGAGGCAAGAAAGAAGAGCGCTTGGAACTGTAAGAGGCCCCAGGAGTAACCCTGGAGCCGCCACCACGGCTGCAGCAGGTCTCGGGGGAGACCGGGCAGCTTCTCACCTGTTGCACAACCGCCGAAGATGCTCCTTGCCACCGTCTCTTTCCAGCCACACCACCGCAGCCCCTCTGAAACTCCAGGCCTGTCGAGGCAGCTCTTGCGCATGCTAACTTTTGAGAACCAGTGGTGGCCAGCAAGAGCTCCAGAGTCACAACCCGGGTCAAGGTCTCCATCTCTCTCTCTTAGTACTTCCCTGTCTTATCAATTGACCTGAGCCCCAGTCTCCTTGTAGGTAAAAGAGAAATAATATTTATCAACAGCCACCTCAGAAGATTGCTGTCATAATTTTAAGAACACACTTGTAAATTGCTTTAAAGAGGCCAAGCAAATGGTAAATGCTTAAAACATGCTTTCATCATTATTATTATGACTGTTATTACTACCAGTAACTTAGCTCCAATTTCTGCCACACAGAGGTGTGGGGACCACGAACACACCTTATCTTTTTATTTATTTATTTTCATGCAGACTTTTCTAGTTGTGGCAAGCAGGAGCTACTGTTGCAATGGTCCAGCTTCTCATCCTGATGACGTCTCTTGTTGTGAAGGAGGAAACAGACAGAGCTGGACTCCACCTTAGGCCGGGCTGCGAACATTAGGCTACATGCATGGTTTCCCTCCCAATGGACTCTGAACTTTGTGCCCGGTGTCTATAGAAATGGCAGACCAGTGGGAAACCAGACCCCCCAATAAAAGAGCCTCAGGACTTGGACTTGGACTCTCTGTTGCCTAAAAGAATATGCTAATTATCTCTGTAACAACAAATTCGTAAATCCCATTATGTTTATCGGGATATGACCACAGTCCTATTGATAAATGTCCACTGTTCATCTAGTCTTGTGACNAGGGATTGGGGGCAGGAGGAGAAGGGGACGACCGAGGATGAGATGGCTGGATGGCATCACGGAGTTGATGGACATGAGTCTGAGTGAACTCCGGGAGTTAGTGATGGACAGGGAGGCCTGGCGTGCTGCGATTCATGGGGTCGCAAAGAGTCGGACACAACTGAGTGACTGAACTGAACTGAAAATGCCTAAAAAATGATGTTTCAGCTGGGTTTTGAGTGTTTTCCATGGTAATTATTAGATATATTAGGTGTTGAAAGAAAGGAAAAGAAATTGCGCTATTATTTCTTCTAAGAATTCCCCTGATTTTCCAAAAAGGTTCATAGAAATAAGTGAGTATTGTATTATTCAGTGTTACTGGAAGATGCTAGAGTAACTGAACAATTGTACACATGTTTGTATTCATGATAGGAAAAATTTTCCTCTATCGTTATATTAATCCAATTTTATGATAATTACTTAATATCTGCCTTCTCTGTTATACTGTAAAATCTAAATGGACAGGAATTAGCTTTCTTTTTTCTTTTTTGGCTGCATCATGTAGTCTGGCGCACGTTGAGTACACAGTAAATAATTTTGAATGAAAGAATAAATTGATGAATTTATCATTGAGTGGGGCTGCCCAATAATATTTTGATAATTCATAGGAATAGTTACAATTGAGTATGCTTGTACATAGATAGTCTATACCATTTATTCTTTTATTATTTTACTAGATAAACTTTTCAGGATTCCCTACAATAATAATGGAGTCTTTATGATAGAAAGAATCCATTGCTGCTGCTGCTCTTGCTAAGTTTCTTCATTCCTGTCTGACCCTGTGTGACCCCCATAGATGGCAGCTCACCAGGCTCCCCCGTCCCTGGGACTCTCCAGGCAAGAACACTGGAGTGGGTTGCCATTTCCTTCTCCAATGCATGAAAATGAAAAGTGAAAGTGAAGTCGCTCAGTCGTGTCCGACACTTTGTGACGCTATGGACTGCAGCCTACCGGGTTCCTCTGTCCATGGGATTTTCTAGGCAAGAGTACTGTAGTGGGGTACCATTGCCTTCTCCAAGGATCCATTATATAGTAGAATATAAATTATTCTGCTGCTACTGCTAAGTTGCTTCAGTTGTGTCCAACTCTGTGTGACTCCGTAGATGGCAGGCCACCAGGCTCTGCTGTCCCTGGGATTCTCCAGGCAAGAAGACTGGAGTGGGTTGCCATTTCCTTCTCCAATGCATGAAAGTGAAAGGTGAAAGTGAAGTTGCTCAGTCATGTCCAACCCTCAGCGACCCCATGGACCGCAGCCTACCAGGCTCTCTGTCCATGGGATTTTCTAGGCAAGAGTACTGTAGTGGGGTACCATTGCCTTCTCCAAGAATCCATTATATAGTAGAATATAAAGTATTCTATATACCTTATATATTTATATAGAAAGTATAGTTAAAACACATAGTTTGGTATATTCTATACTCTGTAGAAATATAAAATATTTTCAGGTGACTGTTTCTCTAGAAGAGGAGCCCGAGATTCAGACACGCTAGTCAACATCCTTGAATTCCTTGCTGGACCAGATTTTAAGCTGTGCCCCCAAAGACTTTGCCTTTTTCAGAAACCCTGTACTAATTTGGACAAGTTTTAGATTAGAAGGTTACACGTTGAAAATGACATGGGAAAAGGAGCTCTCATCTCATACTTTACTCTCAGCTTTTACCTCAGAACATTCTAGAACCTGGGGAAACATAGTCATTTCACTAGGGAGTAATAATATTTTAAAAGGCTAGATTTTATACATATAGCTTTTTGGTTTGTTATTACTGTTAGGGAAAAATCCTCCTTCAGGGCAAGCAGCTTTTTGAACATTACTTAAAAATACAATTAGCTTTGATATCAGTTTAAAAGTACTGTCTTTTTTCCAATTGCCATTCTTAGCAACAGAAAACCAATTTTACTTCAGAATACATTTCCAAGGCATGTATACTTCAGAATACATACTTCCAAGGCAGAAAAACAGGAAAGACATATAAGATGAAGTAGTAAATTCCAACTCAGGGATTATTTTTACAATGGTTGCATAAAATTCTAGAGATAGCTATGGTGGAAAGTCTGACACATTTTCACTTCACAGAATCACAGAAAGTAGTAATAATATAATCCTATTCATTCATTTTCCACAAAATTAATTATTAGGATCAAACTCCAAGGGGATATTACTTAAAGGAGAAAAGAAAGAATCCACTGATTTCTACAAGCCTGTAGCTGAACAGTGCATACCGATGAATATAGCACGGCCATTTGTGCACGTCAGAGAATGAACCTGCTCAAGTCGAGCAGGTTCCAAGACAAACCTGGAAGCACTTTATAAAACAAGGACTAGTTATTCAAAACATTGTTGCTTTATGCATCTCTTTTTCTGTAAAGGTGTGTACTTGGGATGGATGCGAATGGCTCTTGCTAAGTAAGTGTAAGATAGAACAAATAGTGCATATTTCCTTTTGTTCAGAGCAGATCCCCTGTGAAGAAAATGATGGCTGTTGTAGGTGGGAATGACTGCTAATGTATCAGTTAGATGCCTTATCTTCCGTTCTCTTTGAACTAAATAGTATTGAACAATTAACTTGTATCAAACCATATCTGAAAGTATTCTGAATAATAAATGGCACTTATAGGAGTCAACATTATTTCTGAAAGTGTGTTTTTTTTTTCATTCCTAATAAAACTTTTGTAGTGCAGATGTTTTCAGTGAAATAGTTAATGTATGTATAACTAAACAAAACAAATGTCTTCCAGAGGAACATTTTTCTTCATGTAGCAATTGGATTTTTAGAACTGATGAGAGGAAGTGTCTTTTTTTTCCTTTTAGTTTTTTTTTAAACACTATTATTTATTTATTGTTGGCTGCACTAGGTCTTCATTGCTTTGCACAGGCTTCCTCTGGTTGTGGTGGGTGGGGCTCCTCTTCATTGTGGTACTCAGTCTTCTGCTTGCGTGGCTTCTCTCACTGGGCACTGCAGGCTCTAGCTGCACAGGCTTCAGTAGCACATGGCCTCAGTAGTTGTGGTGCACGGGCTTAGTTGCTCTGTAGCATGTGGAATCTCCCCGGACCAGGAATCGAACCCATGTTCCCTACACTGACAGCTTCTTATCCACTGTGCCACCAGAGAAGTCCAGAAGTGTCTTTATTAATATTGGAAACTTTGCTACACATATAAAACTTATTTCTTTATCTCTGAGACAGGACGTTCTAATATGAGTTTGAATTTAGGATTGAACAAAATCCTGGGTATAGTGGATACAAATTTAAAAATTGTAATAATTTTTTGAATATAGGCTGTTTCTTGAGGTACTTATGATACTGCCATATTAAGCCCAATTACATCTAAATTTTAAAATGATTTAATTGAGGTGATCATCAAGCAATCATTTTTATTATCAACAATTATGTAGAGCTTCAGTTCAGTTCAGTCCAGTCGCTCAGTCGTGTCTGACTCTTTGCAACCCCATGAATCGCAGCACGCCAGGCCTCCATGTCCATTGCCAACTCCCAGAGTTCACTCAGACTCATGTCCTTTGAGTTAGTGATGCCATCCAGCCATCTCATCCTCGGTT